>KZ506927.1:61249-98152 GCA_002844005.1 Limosa lapponica baueri | reverse complement strand
GCCCCCGCCTTATATTTAGCTGTGGCCCTTGTGAAGTGCTGTGCAATTCCTAGAATAGTAAATTGTAAAAAGATTCCTTGGGGGGTGGGAGCATTGTAACTATTCCAATCTTACTGAGAAAATGAATCAAACTCCAAATTAGGGGAGAGTTTACAAATACAGGAATTTAAGAAAAGTTCATGAATAATAGATGTTCTGGGCATGTTAAAGGCACTGGTAACAGGACTTACAGATGTTCTGTAATCATCTGAATAGACTGTGATATAGCTTATGAGAAACCTGTTAGGTTCCATAATCAGTTAATAAATAATTTAATACCTTAATTTTGATAGCCTGTTATAAACTATTTATAACTCCAGTCTTCAAGCGTGTATGGAGATGTGGGTTCCTCAAGAATGAATAGACTAGTGCAACAATTTCATAATTGTTGAAAACAGAGGTTAGTCAACAGAATTGTAGAACATCTGTTTATTCAGACCACCCCTCTCAAGCAAGAGGTCAATAACATGCTCTGTTCTAGGAATTAGAGCTCCTCCCAAGTTTGGAGTTTCAGGCTGGAGAATTTAAGTTCCATTATTTAAAAAGTCATCTACCAGAAAATTCGTGTTCTGGTTGGATCTTCTGAACATGAAAATCCATGTCTCAGTCTTCTACTTCCTGCAGCAAATCTGTCTGCATGTGGCTGTCTGCATCAGTCTACTAGTTATGCTAGTGATGCTTACGAATATCATAGAGCTGATACTAACAGACTGAAAGTATTTGGCTGCTGAAGTTTAAATTAGAAATTGAATCTGGAGTCTGAAACTCCATAAATAAATGAAAATAGTAATAATTTCCTGAATATAATTAGAAACAAAACTTACATCATGGAAAACAGGGTGCATTTTAGTTAAAAAAAAAGATTGCCACTACCAGAGAAGTGGCTTCAGGTATGTACGTGGATGAAGGTTTAAATGGCAGCAGTATCAGAGGCACTGTTCAGACTTTACTTTTATCTGTCAAAAGCAGAGTTCACAGTCTACTTAGAGCAATTGAAATCTTCGAAGATGTAAAACTTCCTAAAAAAGTTTTTTTTCACAGCTCTCAGGAAATGTTATGCTATAGGTCCGAGGCAGTGTGTGTGGCCACAGAAACTGCACTTTGGTGCAGGCTCTGAGGATTTGTTGTAGAGATTTAGAAATCTTTGAGGTTCTGAGCAGCATTTCACTCATCTGAATAGTGAGAGGGGAGAAAACACAACTAACAAGTTTTTGTACTAAATATTTTCTGCTATGGCCTAGAGGATAACAAGCTGAAGAGAAACATTATAATAGCCTTTATTCTGGTTGCCTCCGCCAATATATATTTTTTCTATGGAGATAAATATTTGTTTTTCCTGATTACTTCTGTAATAGAGTTTACTGACTCATGCTAGTATTATGATTAGTTTAGGCCATGGTTGCCAGTGCTTGGGAACTGGCTGGGCATTGGTTGGCGAGTGGTGAGCATTTGGGAGGTTTTTTTTTGCATCATTTGGTTTTGTTTTTTCTTTGGATTTTGTAATTTGTTTGGGTTCTAAGTTTTCTAACTTTTGCTCTTCTGATTCTCTTCCCCATCCTGTCTGGGGCAGGGGGAAAGGAGGGGGCTGAGCAGCCTATCTGGAATGACCTTACAACAGTGAGTTTTCATCTATAGCTCCCATCAGCCAAAACAGAATCAATATTGGCTTTGCAGTGATAATGATATGTAATGTGTGGGAGCATGTGGTTTAAAACTTTCTTGACCTATAAAGTAGCGCATTATTGGACAGCAAAGGTGTTTTTCAACTAGTATTGTAATTCTATCAGATCTGTTAAAACCATGAACAAAGCAGCAAGCAGGAACGCATGCATAAATTAAGTTGAAAAGAACACAAACTCTAATCACTGAGCAACAGAAACCTGCATTTAACATCAGCTAGTGGTTTCAAAAAGTTGTGTTATCTCTGTTTTGATTTTATGCCTCAACAGGGAAGCACAACTTAGTGGTGTTTTGTGTAGGTTTGGGTGTTTGTTTTGTTTTTTTTTTTTTTGAGGGGAGGATTGGGTGAGAATGAAAGAAAATGCTCAAAATTTCTGTATTTTTGAGTATTTATCATCCTGCCTAAAAGCAAAAATACTATACATAATTTTATATATCTCTTGATATATACTTTGCATCTTAATAACGGACTTGGATTTCTGAAACTGGTTTCAAAAGTAACCTGACTACTTGCATTGTAACCTATTGAAAGGATAAGAACAGTATTCTTGAAAAGGAATTACATGATTGTAATCACAGGCAGCACAAAGGTCACATGAGAAATATTGGGAACTTCACCCAGCTTTGTTCAGCAGTTGGCAAAAAAAAGTTCTGAGGTTATAAAGCAGTAAAGGTGTGTTTTAGTAGAGCTTAAAATCAGGTTTTTTACTAACACAACAGTAAGAACTCGTAGTCATTGACTTGCATTGTGTTTGTAGCAGTGACCTAGGGGTGAAAGGCTCCACATCTCATTTCCAACCCTCTAAGCCATGGAGTCCTCCATAATTTAATTTGATGCAAAGCAATTATCAGCCAATTGATTTTCATTGATTGTGCTGTGGGACAGAAACATTATTGCAGCAGGCAAGAACTTCTTCTGGGATGGCCTTCTACCTGTATTCAGAGTAAGCAGAGAAATGTTTCAAGGTATCTAACTGTAGCTCTTAGTGACCTTAGACGTCAGTAGATAGTATGTTTCTTCTTTACTTTTTTTGTCAGCACATTCCCTCTGATCTTTCTTAAGCAGTTCTTTGTCCTTTTGCTGTCCCTTTTACTTCCTTTTGGTTTGTTTTAATGGTTGCTTACTTCCCCCCCCCCATGTCTTGGATGTTTTCTAATATCTCTTTCCTCCTTCCCCAGCAATATATTTTCAGTTGATAGATGATTTTTGAGTCTTCCTCTTACACGCATATTTTGCCTTTCCTTATTAATTTCTGCCATATTTGATTACCCTGTATTGCTATTCTCCCTATTCCCTAGTCTTTTATTCTTTGCTTCTCTAGCTACTTTTGTAGGGATTTACTTCTCTCCGTTAGCAGTTGCTGTCTCAGCTGGTGCTAACAATTTCAACTCCTTTGTATATCTGAGTTGCACCTGTAGAGCTCTCTTTAGAAAACTACAGCTCTGAGTGTACCATTTGACTCAGGTGTGTGGTTGCTTTTATAGCATGGACACTTCCTCTAACAAGCATTGAGTTAAGAGTTACTCAGATTGTTTCAGATACAAAAGACTGTAATTTTTATCACAGTTGCCTATCTTTTCTGACAAGAATTAAGACAAGAATATATACCACAGAATTTAATGCTAAGATATAATTTCCAAGTGTCTCCATATTATGTATAGAAGGTAATGTAGCATAAATTAAAGAGTTAAAAAGTGGGGGAAAGGGGAGCAGAGTTTTTAAGAGTTCTGAACAGTTAAAACTACATTTAACATATTGATTTAGCTTTGTGATTATTGTAAATACCAGTGTATCTTTCTGGAGTGTATTTACTGTGCATTGATAGATTATTTTCATTCCAGATTTTTTTTACTTAAATTCTTGTATATTCATATTATTCTACTTGGCAGTAGTTTAATTGCATAGAACCAAAAAAAAAAACTTGAAAATTAATCATAACTACTCATAAAATTAAAACAAAATGTTGGAAAAGTTTTTCTATAAGGACTTCCAATAAAAGGTTTATTCTGAGTAATTGTCTTGGTCTTTAGCTCTTTGACAACAGTGTCAAGGAAAGGGGTTAGTTTTACTGTTGCTCAGGCAACTGAGAAATTCAGGTCATTGGTTTCAGTAGGGGTGGTAGAACACTGACGGTCTACTTATGGGAATTGATAAAGACTTTGGGAAATCTTTCCACTGAAATACTATTTGTTGATTGAGTGTTTTAGGAGGCTTCTGCTTAGAACATTTCCTTGCTAATCTTTGTAAATTATTTAATTCCTTGCAGTTCAAGGTAGATTGATAAGCATGGCTGAACAGTTTCATTCTGCCATCATCTTTTGTGGCAAACAGATGCTTGAACATTATTGTGGTAGTATTGTAGCTTAAAGCCACTTTGGTCTTTTTTTGAGTGATTCCAGCAAGTTGCAAATCTGTCCAAAAATATTATCTGTTGCTCATTTTGTCTTTATATTTACAAAATGAAATAATTCATATGGCAAAAATGCAGAAAATGACATTGCCTGATGGAAATTCACAGTACTCTTCTAAATTATAGTAGTTGTTTTATTTGATAATTTTTTTTGTCGATTAATAAAAGCTACTTAAAATCCTTTTAGAGCAATTTGGAGAAATGTCCTCTAATTTGCAGGGTTCCAAAAAGAGTTTTGTATTCATAGTCTGAAGCTTTCGTATGAGAGGGGAGAAGAAATGACCACTAAGGGAGTTTAATAAGATTCTTGATCTGCAAATTTGGACATTGGATTATAATAGAGATTTCCATCCTCCATTTCAATAGAGTACACCTGCTAAAGCAGTGCTAGCATTTGTCTCTGTTCTTGTTTTTCTTAATGAATGTTATGCTTCAGGGTAACGTGGTGTTTAACAGGATGATTTTGTTGCTCTGGCCTGGGCATGCTTTTTTCTTTTCACTATTTCTTAATTTATTGTCTGTCTTTGGCTTTTAACCCTAAAATAAGTGGCAAGGTTATTTTCTCTTTCCTTTTTTCTTTTCTTTAACCTTTGAAAGAAGAGCTAAAAGTATTTCAGATCTGAAAGCAAAACCACTTACTGAAGAGTCTTTTTGACATACCTCATAATAATTGGATTTTGGGTTTGCTTTTTTAGATCAGTAATGTTTTGTTCACCTAATAAGGGTAACTATGGATTGACTTTTGCTAGTCTTTTGGATTTAAAATGTTTGAAAGCGTACTTTCCATCGCATCAGAGCCAAGGGATTTCTAAGTTTTTCACTTGTGGTCTCAAAAATAATTTAATGGAAGGGACCTCAGAAGGTCACCCAGTCCAAACTCCTGGTAAAAATAGAGTCAGTCAATTCGAAATAGATTGCTCATGTCTTGAGTTTAATCAGGTCTTGATAATCGTTTGGAGATTCCACAGCCTCTTTGGGTAACCTCTACCAAAGCCTGATCTTTTAGTACAAAACACAGAAAAAGAGAAAGAGTTGAATATTCACCTTTCAAACCCATGTATAGGTAAGGAAAGAATTGATTGACTGGGGGAAATTATAGTCATCAGAAACATGACGGGGAGACTGTTCTGCATAACTAGTCGCAACAGGGCACAGTTAAGGAAAGCCTGATGTCAAGGAGGAAAAAAAAAAAAAAGGGCAATAACATTATTGAGAGAGTATAAGGAGAGGTGAAAAACTTTGAATGGAAATGTCAGAAACTAATAATATTTACCACCTTAACAGTTTATTCCCAGGAAAATGAGTGTTGGGTATAAATGATTAGGAAGAAGGATGTAGCATTCTATAAATAATACTTCTGAGCTCCACACTGAAATCCTGAGAAATTGAGCTGTATTATATGTATCAGTCAAGGTTAATGCATAACTAGTATAATATTTGGGGTTTCATTAGTTTTATTTCTGATCAGCAACGTATCCAACAAGTTAAAATCACTTTTCTGCTATTTGAGCGTAGATATCCTTAACTATTTTTCTGTGAAGCAGAAGTGTAACATTGGAAAGAGAGGAAATGACTGATTTTTACTACCTAATATAATATATGTAGCTTTAGAGCTTTTTTATAATTATGAAGGCAAACTTAACAGCTATTTTGTACATTAATTAGAGGAAATAATAGAGACAGATGAAACTGCATAAAATAATAATAAAATTGAAACTAGTACAGAATCACAGAATGGTAGGGGTTGGAAGGGACCTTCAGAGATCATCAAGTCCAACACCCCTCCAAAGCAGGATCACCTAGAGCAGGCTGCCCAGGAACGCATCCAGGCATGTTTTGAGTATCTCCAGAGAAGGAGACTCCACAACCTCTCTGGGCAACCTGTTAATATAATAATCATCAATGTAGTGAATAAAGGGAAAAGTGAAGTAGTGTCTTATGAGTGTCTGTTAGCAATTAGCATTGGGAATATTTATTTGGTTAGCATCAGTTTATGAAAACAACAGTGTGTCACTGGAGGTTTGTTTTTTTTTCCTGTTTGTATTAAACTTAACTTACAAAACTTAAGATTTCTTACATCTTCAGCTACTGCCAGTAGATGTATTTAATCTGAAAATTAATCTGCTTTAAAAACCCAGTCAGGCTATGCCATATAAAATATGCAACATCATCGATTCCCTTTGAATACATGGCTTCTTAGAGTGCCCAGCAACTCAGGGGTATGGTTCAGCACACTACAGAATTGAGATCCTATTCAGTTGTCCCAATAGTTCACATTAGAAACTTAAAAGAAAACCCAAACCAAAATGTGGTATTCAATAAAGATGGATTGTTTTGCCTGCTTGGTGTTTACAGCAGAGGATAAGAAAGAATGCAGTATTTGCCACGCAGCATGTGCTTTTTAATGAGCTATTGTAAGTATAGAAAGGAGTTGCAGCCACCTCAGTTGATGCAGCACATAAATAAATTTTAAAACTATCAGTAGTTGACAAAGCCTGCTATTTTATAAAATTTTTTTAAAAACACTCTCACCAGAAGAAGAGAGCATGATTTGGGATCAAATATTTTACCTTGTGTATTATTTTCCTAGTTTATGAGCATTCCTTCATCCACAGGCTTATTTATAGTGAATCTTTAGGATACTTTCCTTGGGTCAGGGGTCGTGAAATTCTGTATTAGGAGTCCTAAGCAGTAGTGTGCAACGAAGAACTTAATTTGAAATCATCTGGGGGCAGAATGACAGATCAATGGCAGGATCAGTTAAGTGTGTAGGAGAGAAATCAATTTATAACAGATAAGTCACTACTTATTAATGGATTAATTAAATAGCCTAGAGTAATCCCTTAAATGATTTCTAGAACATGATGCATTAATTGACAGTACTGTGATGTTCATTGAGTTATTGTTCCTTTTTGTCTATGTATTTGAAATAGAAAACTGCTTCATACATAAGGAGAATTCAATTTTATTGATAGTTTATTGGTTGATGACGTTCATGATATGATGATTACAAGCATTAAATCCTAGATCGTAGAAATGAAGTGCCGGTATTGTTCTTATTTGATAAGTTTTTAGTTTTTAGACATCATTTAACAACAAATCATAGTCATCGTTGCACAGGTAGTTAAAAGTTTATTATCTCAGTATATTCCTATATAGCATGCTAACTAATATATCTCTGGACTTTTTGCAGTATTATACCAGTCAGACATAATGATTGCATCAGGTGACTGGGGCTAAGTTTCACAATTTGCACACACACACACATACTTAAGAATCTGAATAAGTAAGAAAGCAAATTATTAGTTTGGATATAACTAGTAAGATCATGAAAAGAAATGATAGGTCATTTAGGATAGTGGATACTTTAATTTTAAAAACAAAACAAAACCATAAAACATAGAGAAAGAGACCTTTTTAGATGCCAAACATATTTCAACAATAAACGAAGAATTTGGCGTTACAGAAAGTAGTATTTTTAAAAGGAGTGATCAGTACTTTGCTGTCAGTAATTTATATAGGAGTCTTATTCAAGATAACGTTAAAGATAATCATCTTGATCTCTGAAGTCTCCCAAGAAGATAAATTGATTTAGACTTCAGTATAGGTTGAATGTCCAACTAAAAATCACTTCAAATGAATCAGTCCATTCCACAAGATTGTTTTCAAAATGTTTTTAACTCATTTTGCCACACTTTCATTTGTTTGTATGATAACAGTAATTCACATAAATACTTGAAAGAAGCGACTGCCTGTTAATAATTCATTTTTGGTTTTCATTCTGGTGCCAGATATACATTTTGTAGGAATACACACCTAACAACTTCATGTGGCTCTTATTTGCACAGTATATGGTAGGAGTAAATGGCTAAAATTAACAGAGCAATAGCGGTGTAAAATGGTGTTAGTCAGGTTCACTGCATGAAAGTATAGCTAACTTTAAATATATTATTATCACAATATTTTACTATATATTTATCAGCCTTCACAGAATTAAAATGTATTTTAAGCACTCTTATTTGCATAGTTGCCCTATAATAATATGTTGCCATTAGGGATCTTGCATAAATAGCTTTATTCAGAAACTATAATTTTCCTGCAAGCTCGGTTTTGCCACTGAACACTAGGCAGACAATGAAAATATTACTGTGGCTAACATTTGCTTTTATTCAATTAATTAATAATTATGGGAGAGCTTACTTCCCTTAAGTGCAGTTATCTCCTTGTGTTTTTAGTGGCTTGCAGTTCATTATATTTCTAAATGAATAATAACACAAGCCAAAGAATAAATGCCATTTGGGATTACAGTTGATGATGACCCCCAGTCTGGCTCATCATTTCCAATATTTCCGTCTTATGGTTCTAGAGATTTTCAAAGTAATTGAATCTTTCCTTTTTGTGACTGAACTCCAAAGGGCTTTTTCAATTCCCCTGTTTTCTATTATAACCATAAAATTAAATTTTTTATCCCAGGGCCTCTAAGTTAGTAAAATTTCTTTAGACACAAATTAAATATGAAATCTCTCTAACTGGGAAGAAAAGAGATTTAGCTTCACTTTACTAATCAAGTCTGATAAAACACAGCTCTCATAAAATTGTAGGCAAGGAAAGAAATTTGTGGGTATGCCATTAAAAGCACCCCAAATCCACAACAAAACAAAACTGGTACAGTTCAAGCTACAGGAAGCATTGTTGGCAGTACCCTATATACTTGTTATGTCTTAAAATGAGATTTCATTATAGTATATTATAGGAATAATTTGCTAATATATAAATTAGCAAAATAACTAATTTGCCCTTCAAGACTAGTAAGATTTAATTTTTTTTTTTTTTGACCTGAAAGCCAACTCAGTTCTGAAGTGAAAATGTGTTCTCTGAAACATGCTCTTCAACTTTGAAAGTCCATGTGATCTAACCTTATCTGTCAGAAGTGGGGAGACAGGCCACATTTCATGAGTCTCTCAGTGAGTACTCCCAGTTCAGGTACCCTGTGCAGCACTGCAGTAGTAGCTGCTCAGCAAAAGTCAAGATGAGGGCTCATTTACAGAAGCAAATCTGAGATAGCATTCTTCAGTGCAAATCTCATCTATTGCTGCTAGAGAACAATGAAGGAATATGTGAAACAAGGGAGAAACAGCTTTTCTTTAGCTGTCTGAAACTAAACTGTGTTCTTGATGGGCATTTGACAGAAACAAACTCACTAGTAAAACCTTGATATCTGACTATTTATAAGAATAAAATATACAAAGAAGTCTTCATTTGACAGAAATTCAATTTAGTGATAGAATTATGACACAACAAATTAGATTTTGAGACTTTTTTTAGCTGGATAGTATAAATCTGTGGGGTTTGGTTTTTTTTTTTTTATTTTTTAATAGTGACTGATGTTAGAATTTTTCAAAACCGAGATTAATTTTTCTGCATTGCTGTGACCCAGTGATAATATGATCTAATGAGGCTGTGTGGGCTACCTGAAATCTGTTTTTTCTGTGTTTGGGGGTTTTCTTTGTTTTAACGTCCAATCATGTGATAGGATATTACACCTTATCAACTGTGCATTTCTATTCCTCTTAGTTTGAACTGCAGCTTCTTGAAATGCTATTAAGCATTTAAGTGTTTCTGCCATGTGCAAGCGAAGTCACAATTTCAGCGATGGATGAAATATTGCATATTCATCATCATAAAATCTGTGGCGTGTTTTGGAAATTGGGAAAGAAATATGCCATTAAATACTAATCCTGAAAAAAAAAATAATCTCAGTGATAAGAGTGTATATGAGTTTCCTTATTCATTTGTCACTGTATAGTACATTTTTAATTTTAAAATACTTACGATAATAATGGTGTACTTTGAATAACTCAGATGGACTAATAAAAGCACTTTCAGTTCAATTTCCTAGATTTTCCTTAATGCGTTTTGAGTTTTAGGTACAATTTCAAAAGTCCAAGAAAAAAAAATGTATTTCAGAGAAGTACTACATCAACATTACACCTTAAATCCTACGAGGAACCCCTGCCTCCCTCAAGTTAGTGGAGGAGCCACGTTTAGCTCAGTGTTTCGTATCATGATTTCTAATATGAAAATGAACATTGAATGTAAATTTTGGGATATTATAACTAGGATACTTGGTCTGATTCAGAGTAATGACTCTTGTGTTATATCTTGTTTTTACATATATATGCTATCCTTCTGACCTTTCAGTTCGAAGATCAGTTCTTTAACCCAAAGCAAGCAGCGTCAGGTGAAGAATTGGGCATGAACTCAGTGGCAACGTGATATTTAATTTTTAAGCAACCAATTAACCTGAAGTGTTGTGTTGTAATGAAATGTGGCAGGTGCAAGAATATCACGGGCTTGATGTGTGTGTATATGAGGAAGGAGAATCCAGAAAGAATGATTTTTATTGGACAGCTTTCACAGTAATGTTCTGCTTTAAAGGAACATTTTTATAGTAGGAAGCTGATCATTCAAAGTTGTTATCAATTATCCTGTGAAAGTGAGAGCCTGGAAGTTGCAAGGCTGCCTTGTACGTTACTTTGGAATACCTTCCCTTTAAAGGAAAAGATTAAGAGTTTTTGTAAACTTTAATATTGTAAATGCCAGCTTTGTGCTTTTTCACCCCTTATTCTCACGTTCTTCTGTCATGACCGTGATATCTTTTGCATTGGCTGCTCATCACCACTGCCTCATACCTTCTCTGGAAGCCAACACGTAGGACATAGCTGGTTGGCAACCCACAGATCTGTTTCACGATTTCACCTTGCATGTGGGCTTCCAATGCAGGGAAGAGGTACTATAATGTGGAATAGATTGGTGTCACAGCCTCCTCATAGACATGTGGGTGAATCCAGTAAGGTGTCACCAAGACATTTGGGTGTATAGAGCCCGTGATGTATGAGAAGGACAGAGCAGGCTGTGTTTGGTTTTAGGAAGAGGAGGCTAAGAAGAGGTGTTATTGCTGTCTAGAACTCTTTAATGGGAAGATATACAGTGAAATGGAGCTTTTCTCAGAGGTGCACAGTGGTAGGACAAGAGGAAACAGACACAAGTTGTAAAAAGGAAAGTTACATATTAAGGGAAAGAAAAAAATGACAGTACTCAAACATTGGAACAGGCTGCCTGGACAGGCTGTAGAATCTCCTTTGCTGGCATTTATACCTTGACTGGACACAGCCCTGAGCACCCTGATATAACTGGGTCTGCTTTAGGCAGTGGTGTAAACTAGATGACCCCCATAGGAAGGCCTCTTCCAGCCTTCATAACTGTGATTCTGTGACTCAACCCAGGGTCCCCATCAGTCATGCTGGTACTAGGTGTCTATCACGCTGTCAGACTCCTTTTTCCCCTTGTCTGTCTCTGGTATTGGGCTTACATGCATTTCAGAAACCTGGCTTAGAGGATAGTGTGGGAATAGTGCAGTGGCAAGACTAATCTGCTAGTTCATACCTAAAATTGAAATGGAAAGCAACTGGGAATTTAATGGAAGTAAGGCTGTTTGTGTGGTAGTTCAATCTTCTTAGTGATGAACAAATGTATTTCAGAAGATGAGGCATAAAGCCCACTATTTTAGCTGTTGATAACACTTGCATCTATACCTTAGAAAGTATGATGTATTCTGGATATATATGATGGATTTGTCTGTCAGCCAAATGGCTAGCTCTAATAAGTATGTTTTCCAAAAAAGCAGGCACAGCAAGGCTACTACGGAAATAAGCAAAATGAAGGGTGCATCTTTTAAGTGACCCCACTTTGTATAGTTAGAGGACAAGGTGTCTACTCAGGCAGCATTCTTTAAGATGCAGGCTCCTAGGCAGCTCTGAAGCCATTCCCTGGTTCAGCCTGCTCAGCGGAAGAAGCTGAATGGAGTGTGGGAGCTGGTTCTCAGTTCTGCCAGCGTGGATCCATCCCAGTGTGTACTTAGCGTATTGTGTACAGCAGAGTCACGTTTCGGTACTGGGAGAGGGGTCAGCCCTGTGTCAAAGCCAACACACTCTGAAAGTAAATGTAACACACTCCAGGATCCTTCTGTTTTGTTGTTTGTCTTTGTGAAAATAAAATAACCTGATAGTCTGACAAATACTGCCAGTAATGAGTCAGCAAGATGATGTCTACAGGTGACAGTTGCATCAATCTTAAGTAAATAATTTTAGAAAACCTTTTAATTAATTCAGTGAAACTACCTTGCGTTGGTTTCTAAATTGATTAAACTAAAGAAGTATGTCTTTTGAGAGTCAAAAGACTGGGGGTGGGGGAAGTATAAGACAAGGAAATAGGTTCTTGGACCACAGAAGCCTGAATCATGGCATTCTCAAAAGCCATTGGGACATAGTGCAGTTTTCAGGTACTTATCTACAACCGTAAAATGCTTGGCTTAATTAAAGTGTTTGTTGCATGAATTTCTTTGAAGTCAAAAGGCTACTGATGCTCTTGAGCGCCGTACTCTTTAGCAAATGTTTGCAAGATTGGGATTTTATGAATGTAGTTTTCATAAACACAGGTTTCATAATTAAAGTATGAAAGCATTTTCCCAGAAGGGTGATGACTTTGAACAGTAGCCATTGTGTGTGCTTGTGTGCTATGTGAGGAACAAAGTTGGAACACAGTCTGCTTGTAACCTCTCAGCAGCAGCTGTTCAAATATTGTTTCTCTGCTTCCATCTCTGCAGAGAATTTGTCTCACAAATATGAATGCTGTTAAGTCAGTAGGTTGTCTTGTTTGCTAAAAATAACGACTGCTAGTAAGTAATACGTTAATGTACTAATCTTTTTCCAACTGATGACTGTAATATTTGCCAATTGCCTCTGAAAACAAATGCTATCTTGTTTGGTTACTCAATCCAGACTTTTCAGTGGTCATTTAAAACTTCTGTACTGAGTCACTTCTGTACTGAGACCAGCATGTTAGTAGAGTTGGCTGTTGCAAATCTTGAGGCTAAAGCTGGCTTGCAGGCTACAGGGTCAGTTACTATGACGTGAGCTTTTTATCCATGTACATGGTGAAATGTTGTGAATTAAAAAAATAGTCTACCATTTCAGTGTATATGTGATTGCTGTGTACATGGGAACCAATTAATGCAGAATCATTCAAATGAAATGGACTGCAGAATACCAAGGTTCAAAGAAACCCTGGAAACACCTTTTTCTTCAAATAACTTTTAAAACAAACAGAATGAATATTCATGATCCTGTAAAACATTTATGGCATGAAATGAGGGCAAACATAACATTTTTGTGATCTTTCATGGAAGCAATGTCAATGGCTAGAAAGTAGTCAGGTAACTGATAATTAAACAATTAAAGGCTTAAGAAGCAAGGCAATATATACAAAGGGAAAAAGCCTCTTTTGACATTAGATTCTTCTTAACCTTATTCATAGGATTATAAAATAATGCTGCAAAAATGGATTTTCTCTTTTTTTTTCTCTTTAAACTAGACAATAAGGAAAGTGATTGAACTATAACTTGTGATACTGAAGTAAGTTGCAGAAAATGTCTTCAGTGTTGCAGTATCCCTGTTGTCATGTTTTACTGGCCCCAAAACTTTTTTAATAGGAGGGGGGGAAACTTCTATATTACCATTAGTCAGACAATTCAGGATCTGAAATATTTAGAATGGTGACTATTGAATACTACTTGAATTCTTGTGCCACAAGTAAAACATCAACTAATGAAACTGTGAGTAAAGGGCTGTACTTAATATATACAGAGCAAGAACTTCATGGTAGCCAGCCCTTTGCTCATGGCTACATTGAATTATGAAGTAATTCATGTTACAGCTGGTAGCAGCTGGGAGCAGGCCTTGAAATCTGCTCTCACAGTGTTATTTTCCAGTAGAGTAAATTGGATTGCAGATTTTTACTAAATTATCAAATTTTCTGCTTTGACACAGATTTTAATTAATATTTTTTGTCAAATCTGCAGTTCTGCGTTTTGGGGTTTTTTTTTGTTTTGTTTTTGGGGTTTTTTTGTTTGTTTGTTTCAAATGATTGTCTGCATTGAGGTAATAAATACTAAATACAGTAAAACCAAGCTTAATTATTTCATTTGTTGTGTATTTCCTCACCACATTTCTTAGCTACTGCTCTAGTCACAGAGACACAAATTATTGTGCTATGAGGTAAAAAAAGGGGAAAGAGTACGGGTCAGAGCATTTCCTCAGACACTTCGGTGCACTTGTAGACTGGGAAGAATGGCCAAGCTTCTGCTCTCCTAGTGAGATAGGAAGGATCTGTATTTGAGGGGAGCTCTCAAATACCAAGTGTCTTACAGCATTTACAGTGAACATGTTTCAATTCCTTGGAAGTACAGCTCCAAGGAACACTTGAAAACTCACTCTGAAAGCTTCAGACAGATTAATGCAGCAGCCTAAAGCTTTGCCCAATATATCTGTAGGACACATTTATCTCAAATCATGGATATATGGATATGGATGAGTGTTTCAGACTTACCTGCCCTTGTTCTTTTTCTCTGAGTTACTGGGATTACTTCTCAATTCACAAAAACTGCATTATGTCAGGAGAATATTTAAGTGTATGTTTACATCGTGTCCTGAGTAGAGATGTTCCTACTAAACAAAATGTACAAGCAATGTAATTCAGTCTAGATGTTTGTGAAATGCTTGGCTGGAGCTAGAAGTGCTGTTATACTAAGCATACAGTGTACTAAAAATTGAGCTGAAATGAACTTTTAACACTTAGGTCACCAGAGTTTCTGAATTAATCAGTAATTGATTTTTTTTTTTTTCAGTGCAGAGGCACACTACATTATTAACTTCTATCTAAATGTGAAAAAAACCTCATTAATGCTCCTAAAATTCTGCAAATAAATACAAAAAGCAATTAAATCTTAAAAGCTAGGATCCATGTAGATGTATTTAACAGATTGCATAACAATTATTTACTGAGTGTAGTAGAGCTCCTATCTCTTTTTCACTAGAAACAGCTTTGATTTTGGGTGGGCATGTGTCAAGCAGAGTTAGCACAGCAAAAATTATACGTAAGTCTGCAGGCAGAAATTAAGGTTGTTGATATGACACTTCTAATAATGAAAAGGCTTTATATTTTAATTGTCTAAAAGAAAACAAGGAAACAAACAATGAAAAGTGTATTTGAGGCACTTGCCTATCAATACATAATGTATGATTATTGGTTAATTAAACTTTACTTTGAAAACATTCAGAAAATAGACTTATTGCAGCTAGAGGACTGGCTGATAGACAAAGCTGCCTCCCAGAGTATATTATGCTTTCTAAGATACAGACAAAAGTGTTATCAACAGCTGAAACACTGTGCTGTGTGCCCAATTCTCTGAAATAGCATATTTACAAACATAATGTAAGGGTACCATGCTCCAACATTTGAATGAATAAAAGCTGAGTATTTTTAAGCTAGCTCTCAAATCATTGTGTGCAGTATCTTTAAAGAAAATAAATTATTTTTACTTATTTTTTCCCCAGACTCTGGGTTTCCCTTAAGTTTTCCCTTTTATGCTCAGGAACTACTGTTATTGACTTCATCCCTTGAAATCTGATTATAGGGCTCCAGGGCCATGATATGATGCAACCAGGTTGTGTTTTCTAGCATTTACAATATAGACTAACCTCAATGTGTTTTCATAAAATTATATCCCAAGACCCTTTAGAGGATGACAAATTACAAGCTGTAAGACAGTCAGTGCTATAAATCGTGGAAAAGGCTTGTGCAAATTCATTGGATGGTGAACAAATTAAAGCACTCATTGCACATGGCCAATAACATTTTCATATATTAAAGTTACGGTATTTATTTCTATAACACTAAGGCCTACCGTGAGTGTGTTGCTTTCAACAATGAAAGGTGACAGCAGATATGCTTCTCTGAAATATTTAGCATATTCATCAGGGCATGTTAAGCAATTCCAAATTATTTTTTCTTGTAGAGGATTTTTTTTTGTTGTAGTACAACTGAGAATCAGCAAACTCATAAATCACAAAGACAGCAGAATGCACTGAGTGCCAGCCAAATAGAAACTAAACATTTCCACAGAAAGTAATGAAAACAAATAGTATTTCATTAGGTAAAATAGAGAAACATTAATAATAAAATAGATGCATGATAGAAAGCTTTTTAGATATAGCATAAAAATGACATTGCTGCTAGAGAAGAATGGTCCATAAACTCAATTTTAGCCCTGTAGCCACATGTATACTTCTTTCAAGAAATGCATTTGTAATTGTATTGATGGATTCATCCTTGGAGGGCCAGTATTGCTACAGTTGATTTGAGTCTTATAAAGTCTGATTTTCATCCTCACAGAAAAGAATACTAGAAGAAAGGACAGGAGGAGGGGGGAAAATGACAAAACAGCTATTTAACAGAAGCTTTATTACACTGTAAATTTGTAGGTTAGTCAATGAAACAAATACTAGCTCCTGTTTTAAGTTAAAGCCTTTGGAGATCATGTAGTCCAACTCACTGCTTAAGCCAGAGTCAGGTTGCTCAGAGTTTTGAATTGCTCTGAGGGCAGAAACTGCATGACCCGTCTTGGGAACCTTGTTCCAGTGTTTGAATATCCTCATGGTGTAATTTTTTTCCCTTTTATCTAATTAGAACTTTCTGTCTTCCAACTTGTTTCCTCTTGTGCCATCTCTGGGTGCCAATGAGAAGAGTCTGGCTGTATTGTCTCTGTGCCCTCCTGTCAGGAAGCTGAACACAATTGGAAGATCCCTTGTCAAGCTGAACAGAGCTAGTGCTCTCGGCTTCACCTTTACATAGTGTCTTCTACTGGGCTTGCTCCTGTACATCAAGTTTTTATCAAGCCTAGAAACCCCAAAACTGGCCACGGGACTTCAGATACATTTTCACAAGTGTTGAAGAGAGGGGAATATTCACTTTTCCACCTTCTGGCAAACTATTGCTAATGCAGTCCACTAGGCCACTGGGTTTCTGGGCTGCAAAAGTACACTGCTGACTCATGTTCAATTTACTGTGCACCAGCAGTCTCAGGTCCTCTCTAGGCAGTTTGCTTATGGCCTATACTGTAATTGGGTTATTCCATCCCAGATGTTTACCTTTGAACTTTGCGAGGTTCTTGTCAGACCAGTTCTCCACCTTCTTCTCCAGGCTTACCCTGCAGGATATTGACTGCTCTCTGCAGCTTGATGTGAGCTATTTAATTACTTGTTCCAAGACAAAGCTTTGTGCGTGTGAGCAACTCCTTTGCATAGATTGACACCCCGCATCCTCACCTTCCCAACCTATCTTTTCCAAAGAGGTTATATCCATCCATTGCAGTAATAGAGTCATGTGAACAACACATACTCCACATCCCTCTAATCCCAATGACATCATATCTCTACAACTGTGCACAGGTTTCTCATTTTTCCTGGTTTTACCCAGTGCTATGTATATTTGTGTAGAGGTGCTTGATATGAAGCCTCAGTCACATTTCCTTCAAAAGAAGTGTGAAAGCCTCCCTCATTGTGAAGTTCCCTGGTCTCTTTCTCACTGCTTCTGCATTATTGCTCTAGATGATTATAAGCATTCTCCAGCATACCTAAAGCCCATCTCATCAGGTCAATAAGGCTGTTTATTCTCTTTATGTCTTGAAGCAGATCCTCAAGTACTGTAAAATGATACAGACACACTGACATAAAGGGACTCTGCTGTTTTAAAGCACCTAAGAAAATTACGTTTTCATTTCTAAGGCTGATATTCACTGCGTTATTAACTTAAGGTGTAATTCAGCAATTACATAAATGTGATTTTATTCCAAACCTAAAATGTAGAGCTCAGGATTAGCTGAATGTGAATAGAGATAGGAACCCAATACCTGCTTCAATCAGTGCAATCAATCTTAGCTGTGTGTTGTTTCACTGTGACTGCTCTCTCCTGAGCTAGGTTAGCTGAGGAAGTGATACCTCTCATGGAAATTATTTCAGCTAGCTGTAGTGAGACTGAACACTTAGTCGTTTTTAATCTACTCATGTAATGTTTCAGTTTCCCAGGTGGGTGGTAGATCTTCCTTTTTTTCCACTTCTTAAAAAGCTTTTATTGTGCATGTGAATCTTAAGAAAATATAGCTGAATTTTGTACAAACATGTCTCTTTCAACAATAAAAAAAAGTATTTTATCTTCATTACCATCTTTTTCACAGGAAGAGACTCACACTAATTCAAGTTTCCTAGCTCTTTGACAGGGATTTTTTTTGAAAACTTAAATCAGGATTGTGATTCCATTTTTTACTTTTTATTAATAGCCACATACTTCATAATGAGGCCAGCCCAAAACTGTTAATCTAAATAAAGTGATTTTATTTCCCCCAGCACACTGCTAATTAACCTAATTTTGGTCATGCTGTGGGAAAGAAGAAAAGCAGATAGGAGAAAGATAATACTTCTTCATTAATTGGCTTATGCCACAGAAGGCCTTCATGCAATGAAGTCAGACTTGACTGTTTCAGACTGGCACTGCTGAACCCTTCTAAGACACTGAAACAATCAGTTAGAAAAGTGAGTACAAGAAGAGAATCATAACTGCCCTTGGGGCTAGGGTACTAGCAGTAGAAAGGTCTCATCTGGATTCTTTACTCTGCTGAACCACAGGTATGTGGCGTTGGATTGGATTTGTTGAAGTTTTAACCTGCATCATAATTAAGTTTTTATTTTGAAGGATTTTTCTGCCACCTCAACAACTGGTACTGAAAGTGATGGGGAAAAGGTACATAATACTTCGGTACCCAATATTTTGGCAGTAGGAGCCGTGTAAAGACCTGAAATGAGATATATGTCAGGAAGGTGCTCTAAGTTTAGAAGCGTGCTTTTCAGATTTCTGTGAAAAAACAGCTGGAACAAAATCTCCACTGACATTAAGGATTGCTGGGGAATCTGTTTAGAAAGAGGGAGAAGAGACTTAGAAGACTCTAATATGGGAGAAGAAAAGATTAGGGAACAGCTGGTTGGGAATCTTCTGACCAGATGTCTTTTTGTAAGGAATCATTTGCCAGTTGAATTTGAATAACGCTTTCATCATAGATTTTTCCTAGGCTCTGCTGCAATTTATGGTCAAAATATAAACATAAATAGTAACCCTATCCCAGAAAAAACACGAGTGTAATGTTCCCTTCTTTGCCTCTTGCAAACTTAAATTTCCCATACGAAATGCCTGTATTAACTATCACATTGTTATTTGTTTTTCTTTCCTCCTTGCCTCTTTGTGTTGTCTGAAAATTTTGAGCAGAACATTTCTGAAATCTCAGAGTTCTATGAGATGCAAAATCTATCTCTTGCTCACCTCTGTCAAGCAGTAAGTGTTGGAGACAGAGGGTAAGAAATAAAAAGGTATAATTAAAATGAAGATAAGACTGATCTCTGCCTTGAAGATTGTAAAGTATAAGAACTTGATATGAAGGTGATGTGATGCCAGAGTAAATATTAAGGTGTTGTAGGTGATATTTGGAGAACTGTGACAGATACAATTTTAGTTGCAATGACTTAGAAATCAGAGAATCAGAGTGGTTGAGGTTGGAAGGGACCTGTGTAGGTCATAGAATCATAGAATGGTCCGAGCCCAAAGGGACCTCCAAAGGTCATCTGGTCTGACCTCCCTGCAGTCAGCAGGGACACCCCCAACTAGACCAGGTTGCCCAGGGCCTCGTCGAGCCTCACCTTGAATATCTCCAGGGAAGCGGCCTCAACCACCTCCCTTGGCAACCTGTTCCAGTGTTCCACCACCCTCATAGTAAAGAACTTGTTCCTAATATCCAATCTAAATCTGCTCTTCTCCATCTTAAAGCCATTGCCCCTCATCTTGTCACTGAGGCCTTTGTAAACGGACTCTCCCCAGCCTTCCTGTAGGCCCCCTTCAGGTACTGGAAGGCTGCTATTAGGTCTCCCCGGAGCCTCCTCTTCTCCAGGCTGAACAACCCCAGCTCCTTCAGCCTGTCCTCATAACAGAGGTGCTCCAATCCCCTGATCATTTTCATGGCCCTCCTCTGGACCCGCTCCATCAGGTCCATGTCCTTTCTATATTGAGGGCTCCAGACCTGTACACAGTACTCCAGGTGAGGTCTCCCCAGAGCAAAGTGGCAGAATCACCTCTCTGGATCTCCTAGCAATGCATCTCTTGATGCAGCCCAGGACGTGATTGGCCTTCTGGGCTGCAAGTGCACACTGCCTGCTCATGTCCAGCTTCTCGTCCATCAGCACCCCCGAGTCCCTTTCCTCCGGGCTGCTTTCTAATACCTCGTCTCCTAGTCTGTATTGATACTGAGGATTGTTTCTTCCCAGGTGCAGAACCCTGCACTTGCTTTCGTTGAACCTCATGAGGTTCACCTGGGCCCACCTCTCCAGGCTGTCCAGGTCCCTCTGGATGACATCCTGTCCCTCCGGTGTATCAACACCACCACACAGCTTGGTGTCATCTGCAAACTTGCTGATGGTGCTCTCAATCCCTCTGTCTATATCGTTGATAAAAATGTTAAACAGTACCGGTCCCAGCACAGACCCTTGAGGGACACCACTTGTCACTGCTCTCCATCTGGACTTCAAGCCATTGAGTACCACCCTCTGGATGCGACCATCCAGCCAATTCCTTATCCACTGAACAGTCCACCCATCGAATCTGTATCCCTCCAATTTGGCGAGCAGGTCCTCTGGTCCAACCCCCCTGCTCAAGCAGGGCCACTTACAACAGGTTGTCCAGGACTATGTCCAGATGGCTTTTGAATACTTCCAAGGATGGAGACTCCACAATGTCTCCGGGCAACCTGTGCCAGTGCTCAGTCACCCTCACCACCCTCTGGTCCCGGCCCTTCAGCTGGTTTTCAGTCCACCTCATTGTCTGCTCATCCAGCCATACTTTATCAGCTCGTCAATGAGGATCTTATAGGAGGCAGTCTCAAAAACCTGACTCAAGTCAAGTAAGATACTTGACTGAAGTATCTTCATACTGAAGATATAATAGAGAAGAAACCATGAAGTCCATCACTTGCTGTGATGGATAGGTATAATTATATTTTTTAGTTTGGTCATGGTAATTTGCATTCCTCACTTAACCCTAGTATTTATGTGTTCCTTACTAGAAATAAAAAAGGAACAAAGATTTGCAGATCTATTAGGTAGTGTCAGACAACTGGTGTATCAGTGCACTGATAGCATGATATGACTGAAGAAAAGAAAAAGAAATAGTGTAAAAATAAGATATTTCTGGCATTTTAATTTATTTGAAACTTTCCAATTAGTACAATTTATGAAAATGAGGAAAATTTAATTTAAATTATTGCATTTTTTTTTCTGGAAGCCAAGGATTTTTATAATAAAAATACATTAGTTATACTGTTAAATGTGAAGTATCTTACAGTAGAGAAACATTTTGATGCATACACATATCTAAAGGAAAAGACTGATGCATTTATCTTTGTAGAAATGTACAGTTTACTATAAAGTATGGAGATGTTCCTGTTTGGGAATGATTTAAAGCAAACTCTTAAAATTGTTGTCTTCCAGTTAGCAGTTTTGGCAAGCTAAAGCTGGAAGTCCAACTGGTGAACATTTGTTTAACAGTATATCAAAGCTGTTTGGTTTTTTTACTGTGATGATGTTTACGGGACTGCTACTAGAGGAATATCTGAATAATTATTGATCTTGGAAAATTGATTTCTTTCTTGAGCAATATAAACATATGAAGGAGAAAAATAAAGTATATGCGTAATATAAATAAGCTAGGCAAAGTCTTTTATTCTTAGCTGTTGGAATTGTAGATCTGAATTTGCATAATTAGTTGTTAATCAAAGAGTGGAACTTCAAGGCTCTTCTGGGCTGCAGGGTGTTTAAAAAAGGATTTTACTTATTCTTTTAGTTTTGTCTAGCTGGCAAGAATGCCTCAGCTGTGTTCTGCAAGTGATTGTAGTTTCCATAATTGATAGTTATGTTAGAGTTCTTATATTGCAAAAGCAATAATTAAGATTTAAACTCTAATACATGGATGGTGAAGTATTGTTAGAAGCAGATGCCCTAAATTAGACATGGCTTCTACAGAATGGATCATTAAAAAATGCTAATTGCTTTCTATATCAAAAATCATTATTGCATCATTTTAATGCTTGTCAGAGTATATGCCCAGGGCTACATTGTTTTTACACAGCCAAAGAAAATTCTGATGCAAAGATGACTGTTTTCAGTATTTTTTCAACTTCCACTTTTAAAGCAGTACAATGTGTATGGCTGTAGCTTTTGTTCAGTCAGCTTTTTGTTCAGGAGGTGTCTCTTCTTTACAGAATTCAATTGTAGAATGTACCCTTTGCAATTCTGTCCATTAAGTATCATGAATACTAAATGCATTTTCTCTGGTGAGGTTGAAAAGATGTGAAAGAGAGGAACAATACTCAGGAGGAAACATACTTCAGTTAATAATAACCACCAGCAGTAAAATTGGTACAGCAATTTGTAGGTAATTAGCCAACAGGACAAAAAGACCATATGGTCAGGCAATTATGTATTACTTACTTTTCTGCAAAAAATTATTACAGACTAGGCCTTTAGTCTAATTAACTTCATATTATTATTTTATTTATGCAGTATATTTGATACTAAACTAAAGTGTAATTTATAAATTAATATAAATATGTCAACGTGTTTTGGCTATGTTTTCTCTTCCAGATGGAAAAGCTGGTGTAATTTCATCCTTGCATCTGATTTTAGGAGACCTGTAGAAGTATAATTTTAGATTTGTTTCTACTATGTTGGCATTGACTAGAGACACAGATTTGCACACTACCATGATGATTTCAAGTTTTGAATTATACAATTTTTTACAATATTTTACAATTGAATTTTAGGCAATTGTTATGTAACTGCTGGTCATGGCTAAAAGGGAATGCAGAAGTGTAATGTCAGAAATATAAATGCTTTCAATCGAGTTAATAATTATACAAGAATAGTTCACTGTCAGATAACTGGGTTACAATAATGGCAGTAAAAAGAAGTTTCTCAAGCATTCACTTGTTATGTACATTTCATAGAGCCTTCTATTTATGCAGTCTCTGGGGATGCTTAGGTGTTTCTATGTCAGCCTTGCTGTTGTAAAATCTGCAGGTTGGTTACGTGAGAAGCCATAGCGTAGCTGAGCCGCAATAAAAGAGGGAGATAAGCTATGCATGTGTAACTACAGGACCAGGTCTTACTCAGGTCATGGGATGTTGACATGCTATCTGCTTCAGTCATTGCTGACTGCTTAAAAAACCCCACCTCCTTACTTTACATGAGATTTCAAGACATCCTGCCACGCAGCCAATACTGGAAATACTTTTTCTAGGCTGGTCTCCATCATGGAATGGTGTGAGGCCCAAAAAGCGACAGTGGGCTGGTGTGCTCTGTTGCGCGGTGTCCTCAGTCAGACTAAATAGGTTGGGTGCCAACATCATGGTGACGGACTGTACTGTTCCATGATTTGGCGCTAGTTTGGGCTTCCCATCTGTTCTGTTGCACTGTGTAGTGGAGGCGTTATTGAATCCAGGCGTACTGTAAGAGTTGACCTGCTAGCTGGTAACATTCCTCTCTAGGAGTAAGTAAATACTTAACGCATCTTTTGTTTATCTGTAGCTCTCCTAGACCAAGAGCAGTTGTTGGGCAGGATTTGTAGTGAGCAGAGAGAGGGATCATGTTTTTAAAAATTCACTAAGGGAGTTGAAGACAAGGAGAGAGAAAGCAAGGATGAATGAATGTAATGAGTAGCATGAGGGACAAATAAAAGCATGGAAGCTAAGGAAAGAGAGCATAAGAAATGAGACTATTCAGCAAAAGAAGAAAGAGAAGGAATGAAATCTGTATTGGAGGCTGAGGGAGAGCTAAAGCATAGAATGATAGAATCATAGAACCGTCTAGGTTGGAAGGCACCTTTAATGTCATCTAGTCCAACCATCAACCTAACTCATATAAAAAAAAAAAACAACAAAAGAAAACCAGAACAGAAGAAACCAAAAAAAACCAAAACAACAAACAACAAAACCAAACCAAAACCAAAAGAAAACCAAAACAGAAGAAAAATATGAAAGAGAAAATAAGAGTTTAAGTACAACCTCCATAGAAAATAAAGAATTATTCAGCTAAACTAACTTCCTTATATTATACTAGTCTTGCAATTCAGTATTTTTTTCGTTACCAATTTTCAGAATATACATTTTATAAATGTTATTCTGTTTCTTAATCCCTAGCTCAATGGGAAGGCTCCTAATTGTTTTCAACATGGGGGCTTCCATCTTGTTGCCTCTTTCATTCGGCTAGCCCCAACCAGCAAGGCCTCTAGATCTTCACCATCATCAGATGCCCAGAAGGGATCTCCATGTGATTAAACTTTCAAGAGTTGCCTTTTACATGTGTAAATGCAAGTACTTCAAGTATATGAGAGTCACCAGCTGAACTTCAGCTTGGGCTGACAGAGGTCACCTGCCAGTATCTTTAAAATGATGCTTTAATACTTAATGCAAGCTACTCATCTGCTTTGACAATCTTATACCCACAGAAACACTAATGTAACTGACTGAAAAGGAATTTAAAACATTGGTCATTATAGAAATACTTGTTGAGGAAACTGTTGTACTTTGCTGAGGACAGGCAGGCCTTGAACAGTTTTTTGAAGTTCAGTTACGCAGAGTTTCCAGATGGTTATTAGATGCTGGTGGAAGTCTGAAGGATTTGCTACTGGACTGTGGATGTAAAATGTAATAAATAGAAACCTATATACGTGAAATGAAATATTTCATGTTTCAAAATTAATGTATGAAACAGTTCTGTTTAAAACCAGCATGTTCTAATTTAGAGACCACATAATCATTTATTATAAGAAATGTGGGGGTTTTTTTATGGCCTCTCTGAATACTGCCATTTTATTGAAATACATCTGGCTGTTATCCTCTTTCTTGAGAGGAGATAACTAATTTATCAGGACTCAGGTAATAAAATCTGTGAAATAATGGAATCTATTTTATGGATAGTGATATTATTGTAAAAGAAAAAAGATAACTTGCATAAAGTAGTATTTCTTAGACATCAGGAAAAGTTTATGCTTTACTTGATGAGAGTTACTGTGTAGTTACAAACATGTACAATGAACCCTCAGTTTCCTATGCAAGAAAGTGTCCCCAGAACATGTGGAGTGACGCACTGAAATTAAATTGCACTGTCTTAATAGTACCTACTGTATGATAAAATTTCTAATAAATGAATGTAGGGATGCTCAGTACTGTCTTGAACCATACACTTCACTTGATTTGAAATTTTATATTCTGTACCTTTTCAGTTAAACTTCTTGATTCTGAAAGAAGAAAGAAGAATCACATTTGTGCGGAATGAATTAATTTCTATTACTTCTGTATTAGTAGCAGAGCAGTGACCATACTGATAGGAAGGTTTTTGATCCAAAATGTTTACTTGCTTTATGAATACCTGCATGCTTGTAGTGTTTGTATGTATGCATATATTTACTTACATGGTGATGGAGTGAATGATTTAATAGATCATGATGAGTTGCAAAGAATTAAAGCCCTGTCCCAAAAAGACTGGAGGTGCTCAAACAAAAGGTTAGATTTTGTTTATAATAAATATACATGCTTATCTGTCTGGTAGAGAAAAAATACATGAGAAAATGTGTTTTTTCCATTCCCAAGAGAGACCACGTACTCAGGAAGGGAGAGATCCAAGAGTGAGAAACATGAGGGTATGTATGAAGAAAATCAAAAGATTATTTAATTTTTTTTTATCTAGTTTTGGGATTATGGCTGAGAAGAGTTTATTAATTTTGTGCTTTAGATTTAAACTGTATTTGAGGAAGAATTGCATTTTTGGTGACAACATTTTACTCTTGTGAGCTGAAATGAAGTGCCAGGTATTTGCTTTCTCTGTTACCATTGTTGCTGCTGCTATTCCTGCTAATAATACATTTATTTGCATTAGAGAGAACATGGGGACCAAAGCCTGAATCTATTTTGTGCCTGACTGTCAGTAAGCTATGATGAAAGAGAGAGCGCAAGAGAGAGCACATGAGTTCCTAAATCCATACTGGTTGCCATCTGCAGGTCAGAAGGACACAACTGATGGAAGTGAGTTAGAAAAACAAAAGGAATGCAGGATAAGCAAATGGAAATGCATTCAAAGTAAAACAAAAGATCCTTATTTCACCTCCATGCTTATTCAGCCAATGGCAGACAACAGTTTTTCCAAACATGGGAAGATATAGGAGAAAGCCTGACAGTGGCAGGAAGGAGCAGGCATTCAGAGATGTTATTGGTGGCAGAGTGAAGGTAGGTATTGGTGACTTTTTAGAGAGGGACTAGATAATGAAAGTCTTAAAATGAGAATGGTGTCTAGCTACAGATATCTTAGAGATATTTAGATACAAATAACTCTCATCTATTTATAGCATACTTCCCCTGTAAATTCCTTTTCCTATCACCTCTGTGATCAGCTTTGCATAATGTGTGGAGTATTTCTGACAGGACATGGTAGTCATAAAGCAATCTAAATACTTGAAACTGTAATATGATATATTATACTGCCGATCTACTTTATACTATTTACCTTTTCCCCCAAAATTGTGAGTTAGATATAGCTCAGAACAAGACAGCCTATTAGCAAACACTTTATAGGTTTTAGACACATCTGAAAAGATGACTATGCTCCAAAAAAAAATAGCATTCCAAATGACAAATGTAAAACAGCGAATGCACCTAGAGATTTAGTTTTTTCTCTTAGCTGAGAAGTAGAAATAAACTAAGGGGCCATTTAGCATTATACTAATCTCTTCTCAGTCTTCTAATCGGGAAATATATATTTTTTTGTAATAAATGAACCAGTTGTAATTCAAATATAGTTAAGGCAATAATTTTTGCAATGTGATAAAATTTTCTTGGAGGAGAACTCTTCGTTTTCACTGCATTAGAAATAAAGGGAACATGTTGCCTTTCTGAGAGAATATCTGTAACTCTTCTTACCTGTATAAGCATCCTGTTGTTGCGGTTGCCTTGTGGTAGTCAAAGAGGTAACACTTTTGAGCCAGGATGATACAGAATAGCCTAACTGTGTGTTGCTGTCCAAAAGAGTTTACGGTCTGAAAGATCTATTTGTGAAGCACTTGAATGCAAGCAATGGACCTGTTTATAAGCTTTGGCTATAGCTACAACTGGCTTAACTTCCTCTCTGTGTGCAGTCTAAAATCTCAGAGAAAATACTCTGATATTATTTTAACACTGTAAATTAAATCAAAAATCAAAAAAGTCTGGCCCAACGAAAGTTGTCCATTTATCACATTCAGATGAGATGTCCATAACAAGTATTGTTTCATTGAGTGTCCATCCACACATAATTAAATCTGTTTTATTTAAAGGTCTTGATAGCATGTGTTTGTATATCAACTAATTACAGTTTACATGTAGTGAGAGAAGTAAAAATATTATGAGCTATTGGATATAGAGCTAGATGCCAATATGGTTTTAATATACTTTTATTTAAACCAAACTGCAGAAAATTATCCTAATGTTATCTAAAATCTTTTAATTCTGAAGATTGACCCTGTTTGTGCTTACCCAACAAAATTTGCAAATTACAGGTTAGGACTCAATGGTACAGACAATGGTTACAGACGTGAACATTCAGTTCTTCTGAAAGAATAAGATGAGCTTCCTCTGAAAGAGTGAAATGAGCTTCCTAGTCATACAGAACAAAGAATTCAGTTCAAATTTGTTTAAGTTCATATTTTTTATATAGTACGTGAATGTTTCATCAAGTTTGAGCCACAGGCAAAAAGGTAACATTTTGCAATGCTGTCCTAGAGTAACAAATATTGAAAAATCACTACAGGTAGATTTGCTAATCAGTGTTTCAACCTCAGAAGGGAAAATGCTTCAAAACTTAAATAAAAAAGTGAAAAAATGTTACAGTATTTAAGAGATGTACACTATATAGTAGGCATAACAAAGGAGGTAATCCTAATATTTTTATCAGCAGTTGCAAATTGATTTTAAGGAAATATTGAAGATTCCTCATAAAAAAAATACAATCTGTAAGGAAATATGGGAAGACAACTATAAGAAAAACTATAAATAAACTTTATCTAGAGCAAGTTATGACACAATTGCAGAAAGTGCTTCTGAGTCTCTGGAGGCACCATCTGTTCCCCTTCATTAATCAGAGATCTCAAGAAAGGGTAATACTTAATTACACTGTTTGCTTTTCTTTCTTACATAATTTCAAAAACTTTGATACCATCATTGCGCAACGCATATACCACAGCAAACTTATTAATGCTGTCTTTGGGGTGTTTACACCTACAAATGAGAGAAAGTGAATAGTTAGAGTTCACATCTCAAATATGCTTGCACTGCTGCACTAATGAAAGCTAGGATAATTTTTTTTTATGATCAAATCATACTCTATTAAAAATAACATAGCAGGAAAGAAATAGCAGGTACTATATGGTGAATGAAGTTGAAATTGAGACATACTTTCTATAAAGTGATATTAACTGTATAAATGTATGTAGATAAAAGATATTTGCAGGACTTTTAAGTCTCTCAAAAGTACATAAATTGAAATATAGTTTTATAGCTATAGTCTATGACTAATGTATTTAAGATAATAGAACAATTATCTAATTGTGATGTTACTTTAGCTATGAAAATGAATTCACATAGAATTTTATCTTATGAAAATATGTTCTTTATAATTAGAAATCTTTCATTTATAATATATTGTGGAATCCTTTATACGAGAAGCACCATGAAGTACTTGCCTGAAAAAATGCTTAAGATTTCACTTCATTCTTTAAGCTAGATGAGGCTTTCTTTCAAAAAATTTTGGTTACAGGAGGCAATCATAATGGTTTAGCAGTGCAAATCAAATAGATTTGATTATACAATTTTATTGAATGTCTTGTGGAAAGTAATTATTGTGGATGATGCTACATCATAAATACTTCCCACAAATAGGTAGTGCAGAGAAATCAGTCAAACATAATGGCATTACATCAGGATGTTGACCAGTGTGTCATGTCTGAAATTTCTTCGCTTGTTACTTAGAGTCTTCAACATAGACTTTATTTTTTTAGTCTGAGATTTATGGAATTCTGGATACAAGCAATCTATTCATTTAATAACTTAATGAAAAAAAACCAGAACTGTTAAATAAAAGTTATATGTAAATACTACTTCCTCTGTTCTTCAAAAACTTTTCCTGCTTTTGATGTTTGCAATCCTTAATAGGAAGGGCTAAAACAAATTTTCAATATAGCATTGTCAAATACAAACAACATTGATCCGAATATGACAGCCAATGTATTGGAACTGCCTAAACGCCTAAACAGTGAATTGGTACTCTTTATGTTTTATAAGTATTGAAATATCTCAGAAGTGATGTACTTCATTATTTTGAAAGCATGGTTTTCATAATATCCATTTCTCCTTCAAATCAAATCAATTGTTTGAATTGCTTCGAAAGAAAGCAAAAGTAGATGTGTACTCCCAGAATACAAAAAGCTTTGAAAATGGAAAAATGCATTCTGGCTTGTCTTTGTCTAAGTTTTGAAAACTCGCATCACTATCAGGCAAAAATGCATGCTGAGCTTATGAAATCAAATACACTAAATTGTGGCCAGAGATGGGTTTTCTAATCAGAGGGGCAGATAATTGAAATGAGTGTTAAAGTGGAAATGCCACTGCTCCATTGGTGCTGCTACTTCATTGAAGTATTCTTCTTAATATTAGAACTTGGCAAGGTACAGACAAACAATAGTTTATAAAAGTTTTCACTTTCAGTCCATTGCTTTTAGTGTGGCTTAGGTTATGAGTAGCCAAATTTGCAATCCACTAAATGAATCTCTGATCTAAGGGTTTCATTCTGCTCAGCGACACTAATAGCAAAGCATCTGTAGCTTAAGTGACGCAGACCTTTAATAAATAGCTTCCTTTAATAAAGGAATAAAGGTGAAAAACTGTAGCTTTCATCCTATTGACAAGGCCAATAGAATAGTAAAAGACTCCAAATTGAGACAAAGCCACCTTTGCATGATGTAGCAGCTTCTTTTTTGAGAAAGATTTAGAAGAATTTATACAGACTGTTGCAGAAAGATAGAAACTTGCTCCAGCTGTGGGAGATGAAGGAGCTATAGACCAAAGCTCACATCATAATGTTAGGATAGCCCTGAGCCCGAAGTTTTGCCTCTCAGTTTAGTGCTACAACAGATGCATTCAGATGTTTTTTAGACTTTTTTTCACATCGTTTATGTTAAGAGTCAACAGGTGCTGCAATTATGAATCACCTTTGACTAGGTCTTTAAAAAAATAATCACAGACTCACAGAATCGCCTAGGTTGGAAGGGACCTTCAAGATCATCTAGTCCAACCGTAAAAAAAAAAAAGCAAAAAACCAAAACACACCACAAAAAAAAACCCCAAAAAATCAACAAACCCCCCTCCCCCAAAAAAACCCGAAAAACCAAAAACACAACACCAAACACAAACAAACCCACACACCACCAACCAACACTAAACCATATCCCCGAGCACCGTATCAACTCGTCTTTTGAATATCTCCAGGGATGGTGCCTCAACCACTTCCCTGGGCAGCCCATTCCAATGCTTGATAACCCTTTCAGTGAAAAAATTTTTCCTAATATCCAACCTGAACCTCCCCTGGCGCAACTTGAGGCCATTTCCTCTTGTCCTATCGCCTGTAACTTGGGAGAAGAGACCGACCCCCGCCTCTCTACAACCTCCTTTCAGGTAGTTGTAGAGAGCGATAAGGTCTCCCCTCAGCCTCCTTTTCTCTAGGCTGAACAACCCCAGCTCCCTCAGCCTCTCCTCATAAGACTTATTCTCTAGACCCCTCACCAGCTGCGTTGCCCTTCTCTGGACCCGCTCCAGCACCTCAATGTCTTTTTTGTGGTAAGGGGCCCAAAACTGGGCACAGTACTCGAGGTGAGGCCTCACCAGTGCCGAGTACAGGGGGATGATCACCTCTTGGGTGTAATTCCATGAGGCAAGTAGATTACATCTAAGAGTGCTGACTTCTGCTTTATTTCCTGCCTTAAATTTTTCCTGCTTTACCTCTCCCCCCCTGTGCTTTCAGCTGTATCTGGCTTTTGTAGACCTTCAACCCAGGATCTGTGTCCTTCATACTCTTTGAGAATTCTGGCCCGCTATTTGTTGGCTTCCAAGTACAACACTGTGTGGCTTTTTCTCCTTTAGATTGTGGCTTAGAACAGAAGCAGTTATACTTATGAACATAATAGCGTGAGGAAATTTGATTTGAGAGCTGTGCCTTATTGATTGGATGGATAAAAGGAGAAGATAATCCTACCATGGAGATCTGGCCTTTCTTACCTGGTGGACTTATAAACATACTCAAGCTTGTAAATGATGCTGAGCTGTCCTGGCAGGTGTTCGCTAAGTCAGGTGTTAAGTTGGGTTATATCACTGTTGCTTGACTGGCTTAATTGAAGTTATGTTGATTTACAGTGGTTTTGGATGATGCATTTTGTGACCAAAGAACTAAAATGGAGTTGCACAGGAAATAGATCATTAGAGCTCTTGGAGTGGATTGATGAAAGCAAAAATAGTCTTTCCTGTCATTTCTGAGTCAATCCAGATAGGCGATCATTTAAAATTTCATCCAAAAGCACCCTGCATTTGTTGTGACTGAGTATAGCAGACTCTATTAGGGTTTCTGATTTAAGAAAAAAAATTTTTTACAGGTAACACTGCCTGATCAACACTGCCTTATTGGCAGTCTGTCATGGTTTCAAGGTGGGATAGAGTTGATTGTCGTACTAGCAGCTGGCATAGTGCTATGTTTTGGATTTAGGATGAGAATAATGTTGATAAAACACTAATATTTTTAGTTGTTGCTAAGAAGTCAAGGCCTTTTCTGCTCCTCGCACTGCCCTGCCAGCCAGTAGGCTAGGAGTATACAAAAAATTGTGAGGAGATGCAGCCAGGACAGCTGACACCAACTGACCAGAGGGATATTCCATGCCATGTGTTGTCATGCTTTCTTCTGGGGGAAGAAAAAGGAAGGGGGAGACATTTGGAGTTACTGTGTTTGTCTTCCCGAGTAATCATTAAAGGTGATGGAGCCCTGCTTCCCTGGAAATAGCTGAACACCTGTCTGCCAATGGGAAGTAGCAAATGAATTCCTAGTTTTGCTTTCCTTGTGTGCGCGGCTTTTGCTTTACTATTATTCTGTCTTTATCTCAATCTGCAAGTTTTCCTTATTTTTCCTGATTCTTTTCCCCCTCTGACTGGCCCGGGCAGGGGGGAGAGAAGTGAGCAAGTGGCTGCATATTCCTGTCTGGGGTTAAACCACGACACAGTCTGAACAGAAAGCAAAGCGATACAAGTAAGGCGGACTAGAACTATTGTCATGACAAGTAAGCTGTCCTTCAGAATTGTAGCTGGTAGATTGGTATAATGGGGTTTGTGTTGCCAATTCTGAATTCATTCACATACATGGAGGAGTTTAGTCTCCAGATTTTTTAAATTTGATATCTTACATATCAAACAATAAGAATAATAAAAAAAATTATATGTTGGTAATGTTTGCTTTTCTTTTAGTAGACCACAGCCACAGAGATATGTTGAGTACCATGCAGTTCAGGGAGCAATATATTACTAGTTTCACAGCAACTGTGTTCTGCCCCATAAAAAGGGAAAATATGTCTGAATGACTTGAGGCAACAAAGAGAGCACGTAGAAAAGCAACAACAAAAATAAAACACGGCATAACTCTACTCAGTTTATAAACATACTAGCATGCAGTGCTTATTTTCTTAGGCTGTTTTGTCAAGCTGTTATTTGGAATTCAAAATTTACCTATTTTTGCCAACATATCTTTCTCAAAGGCTTAATACTAGACAGATATAATCATCACTACAATACTGTTTGCAGTTTGAAAGATTGCTTGACATTAAAGAATCATAAAAACAAAAATGAAATATTTCACCCAAGAAAGTGTATTCTTTTTGAAATATGCTATTTAATATACTTAGTGACAATATATTCTGAAAAAAGTTTCTTACATAAACTGTAGATGTCTAATATTTAATAATATTCATCACAACTCATTGTGGTCAACTGATTTTTCAGATCCATCATTTTACTGTTATAGTAATTTTCAAACTTCTTCATTTGACAGAAGACTACTTCTAGTGAAGGAATGACTTTTCCTTTTTAGTGATGAATGCTAGCGTTCATTTCTTACTAGATATTTGAAGACACATTCTTTTACATTCTGAGTACTTGGCTCATGTCAGCATTTCTGTGAATTTATGATAACAGTAGGAATTCTTCAACGAAATTGTTTGTGCATTACTATAGCTTACGGCTTCAAAGGGAGTGCAAGCAAAAATATTTTGTTTGGTTTTTTTTTTTTCCTTAAAAATAAACTCATGAATTTTTGATCCACCCAAGATGAAATTTAAAAAAAAAAAAGATTTTTCATTTTATGAGGATGCTAGCAGGTTGGGTGTAAAATAAAGCCTGAATGTCAACCCTGTGCTGTTTCCCCTTTTCTTAAAAGGAGAAAAGTTTGCTATTAGTATTCTTCTTATAAATTGTTTGTAGAACCTCCATCCCTTTTCCTACAAATAGAATCCATATTCTGTATTTCTGTTCATAGCAGTATTTCAGGTCATGTTTCCAGAAGATTTTGCCTCCATCCAGGTGATAGAACAGAGTACCTATTTTTTTTCATATATAAACCAGTATGCCTAATTGTTACTTTGAATTCAAGAGGTCTCTCATTCAGCGAGTAAGACCAAGCTGCGATTTTGCTATAGGTCAATTAAAAAATATCAAGAGCTGTACTTTAATGAAAGCAAATTTTAAGTGTTCTTGTCTTGCTCTGCATTGTGACTGAGAATAGAGGCTGGTAAATGAAGATCACCTAAATTTTGTCATACAACATAGTACAATGAAGATTTATCCAAACGTATTTATTGAGTGCAAACAAATGAACAGGAATAATACACAGAAAATGAAATAAATTGATGCAGTTGAACTGCATACAAATTTAAAAGGGCTAACACAATTCAAAAGCAGGTGTAGCTTGGATGTCTTCAGATTTTCTCTTTCCTTTGGACCCAAACCTCTTACATGAAAAGCCATATTTGATCACAGTTGATCTAAGACCACAATGCCAATGAAAATGATGGTCGGGTACTCTGTACACCTCTGTTTGTTTTCTTTCCTTGTCATCCATCAGTGATAGTCTTCATGTTACTTTAAGGTGAATCAGATAAGGTCATAGATCCCACTAAAACCTAATTTTGCATAAGAGGGAAAAAAAGGGAATTTATTTTTCTGTGGTTCAACTTATGCTGCCTATGAAATCTACAGGAAACTTGGACTCTTTAGATTTCAGTGAAGCTGCTTTGCTTTTAAAGTTAATAGCCTGAAATGTGAATTCAGAAAGGCCACCACATGATGTTATTTCTTTTATCCACACTTACACTGTAAATAAGTTTGCATATTTAAAGATAATGGCAGTCAGACTGTCTAGTTTACGAATGTTTGTGTCCTGAATCAGTTGAAAGAAATTCAGCAACTCTTGTTTGCTCTTGAGTCTTATTCCATTTATTTCTACTATGTAGTTAAGTATTAAATCTCTCATTGTTTGCAGTAATTTATCTAAAATTGTCACTGCCTTGGAACTTTTTCTTCATAAGTATATTCTTTGTATTTAGCAAAATAGAAAAATTAAGTAAGCAGGGATACCAGGTCATGTAAATAATTTTTATGGCTCTTATATGCTTAGAATTAGCATTGGTATTTAGGATTTAAGACTAGTAAGTCGATTAACAGGAGGGAGCTGGGCAGAAAATAGTATGTGTTTTATGATTAATTTGATCTATTAGGGAGGAAAACATCTATAGGTTTGTCAAATTCTAGTTCTGGTGAATGCACTGTAGTTAATAAATTACTGTAGCCTTTTAAAATAATAATAAAACAGCCCTTATTTCATTTTCGTGTGCTATATTTCTTTTAAGCCTGCCTTAACATTCATTAAGTATAAAAGCTCACAGAGAATTTTTATTTGTGGTCAAAAAGTTTTAGACTATATGTTTTGTAAGGTCTATTACTGTGATGGCTCTGTTACTAATACCAGCATATATCATTACAGCTATTAAGATGTCAGCAGTGTTTTCTGGAAAAAATAAACCCCTACATAAACAAGGAAAGGAAGGGTTTTTTAGGTTTTGGGTTTCTTTAACTTCTTCTTAAGCATTAGGAGTAAAGGATGTTTGGTTACGTTTATATTATAAATAAAGAGATGAGAAAATTGATAACCCTTTAGTGATGAAAGAGATACCATGATACCTTTACCAGAAATGGCTTGTTCTCAGCTGGTGTAAATCAGGCGGCTTGTTGGCTTCAGGAAAACTGTGCCATTTCACAACAGCGAAGAGGCCTTACAAATTTTGACTAGCTTTCAGGTCTTTATGTGTTTTCTTAAGTCACAGGGAAAATAAAAAAGAAATAATAGTATTTCTTCTGTCTCGTTGGATGCAGATTCAGGTGCATACATTTTTAGTGTCAGGGCATCACTGAGGCATGGTTGAAAAGGTAACTCTTCAGGTGCCTCATTCTCAAATTTCAAATAGGCAAACCAGCAGTGGGCACATCAAGTCTGTCTGTAAGGATGTGTCTCAAACACTGAGGGAACTTTGCAAAAGCACAAATACTATCTTGCACCTACTAACTTTCAATTGCTGTTTTTCTCCCTGTGCCTAGAACTTGAATTGTCAAACAGCTGGTTTAACAGCTGGTTAAATCAGTAGTCATACAGTAGCAGTAAGGAAGAGGTATTAAATCAGGATATTGCAGTCTTTGCATTTAAATGCAGACCTACATGTCTTTAAACTTGTACTAAGCACTTGCCTTGAGCTATACTCAATAGAGAGTGTATTAGTTTAACAAAGACACTGTAGCTACCTCATGTTCTTAGTATTTGGTGATTTAGCTTTCTCACTGGGGTTCATGGTTTTATTTTATAACATGGAGTGATCTGGGACTTTTCAGACTGACGATACTCCATCTTCTGCCAGAAGCCTTTAGCTGAGATCAGTGGGGATGCTTCAGTGAGAATCTCGGGCCATATACAGTACAGCTGCAAGCACAGTTTTTCCTGAAGAACTACTTCTTTTGTATTGCTGTCCAGATCCAAAATTGCTCATACCAGCTGGCCTGGTATGTATGCTTTTAAGCTTACTTGACAAAAAATAAATACATTTTTTAGGTCATCCAATCTTGTGGTATATTACATTCTAGACCAACATAACCATATTCCTAACATCAGTCTGTCATTATCCCATTGAGACTTCTTCCAATTCAGGTCACTTTCAAGAGTTGTGGAGAAATTATTATACTCTTGCTTCAAGTGAGCATTGGATGTTCATCGTTCTATAGTTCTTTACATTTTTGTATGTAGTAGTCACAGGTGGAGAGCAGCAAAATGCATCTGTCAAGATTCTGGAAATATATGTGTTTTTAAAATTGATAGACAAACAGTACAGCCTTACATTTGTGGTGCCAAAGATATGTGTCAGCACGTTTGTAATAAAACTGAGGGATATATAAATCTGTAATAAAAATTCCCCTCTGAATGAATTGTTTTTATTTAGATTCTTAACTCTAGGGGAACATTTTTATATAACAGAGGAGAAATAAATTTTGATTTCTTGTATCTTATTTAAAACATATTTCATTTTTGTGTTGCATCTTTTAATTATCATCACATAGAGCTTTCAGTCTGTG
>KZ506927.1:45815-61134 GCA_002844005.1 Limosa lapponica baueri | reverse complement strand
CCCCTTTTAATTTAAGGGTTATGGATACCCAGTATATCTGTAGAATAGTTTCTAAGGTCACTTCTGAAAGACTGTCATGAATTGTGAATTTGTACACTAAAACATTGGGTTATGGCCTGTATGTGGCCATAAAAAAGCATCATTTTGATAGCTTGCCTGTTGAACTCCATTTTGAAAGACTCACTTTATATTTTACATCCCTTTCATTTGTGGTTTAGTGCTGCTAAGTTGCCACTTAATGTTGCAATTGTGTATAAGCATACCATATATTGTCTGCCTAGCATTTGAATCTACAGGGTACTTGATAGGACTAAAAGAGGTTGTATGCTTTACTCTTCTACTGGAAACACTAGGTGACATTTCTCTGTATGGCTAATTAAACCAATTTTCTAGGGAAGTGAGGCTTGTTCAAGATCACTGTCAGTCAATTTGTAAGTCCTCCCTGTTTCCTCCCTGCCTTTCCACTTCCTGATGGATTTTGAACATTCTTTCTGGCCATGAAGACTTCTAAGAGGTTTTGGGGATAACTTCTTAAAAGGGTACTGGATGGGTCAAGCAGGAATGATGCAAAGCTGGATCCTGCTACTCACTAACAAGGAAAGAAATGGTTGTGGTAAAATGTCATGATTGGTGACAGCCCTGGATGTAATGACCATGAAATAGAGTTCCTGAGGGGAGTGAGGAAGGAAAGCAGCAGAGTGCAGATCCTGGTGTACAAGCAAGAGACTTCATCTTATTCAGGAAATTGTATTTGGGGTCCCATGGGAGGCAGCTCTGAAGGATAAATGAAGTCAGGAAACTATCAAATCTTTAAAGACAGCATCCTTCAGGTGAAAAAATGGTCCTTCCCCTTTCCCCTCCCTGCAGAGATAAGGCCAAGGTACTCAATGCATTCTTTGCCCTAATCTTCACCAACAAGGTCTCCCAGGCTTGTATGCTTAGTGACTTGGTTTGAGGAGAACTACCAGCAGTGGACCTGGATCAAGTCAAGGATTCCTTGTGAGAAATTGGCCTGTGTAAGTCCAGGGGACTAGATGGGCTCTCTCCAAAGGTGCTGATAAAATCGGTCATATGGTATCTTTTTACAGTATTTTATAAGGACAATCTACGTCTGAAAGTAAGCAGAATGATCGGTGAAGCATATGTGCATATTGTTATATATGCATCCATATGTACACACACAGTTTTCAATATAGAGAATGATGTCAATTACTTTACAAATAGTCAGACAGTACTTTCTGTAGGTTTCTTTCTGCCACAAACTAATTTTTATAATTTCTTTATTATATATTCCTGCATGTAATGTCTAATGTTTAATATTTTTCACGTTTCCTTACAGAATAAATAAACCAATAATCTAAGAACTGCTTATGAATCTGCAGGAGTACAGCAGTATTTTCATAGAAGCAGCATCTAATACTATGTTTTTACTGATGTTGCTGACTTTAGACAAGATGGCTGAAGTGGAAGAATTACAACAGTAGAGATTATTTAATATGGAAAAACCTAAGGAGATTACAATTTTTCCATTATTGGCAAGCAAATACACTGTTGTAACTTAAAGGTATTTTATGTGAGGAAATGGAAGACTATTCAAATTTCAAGAAGTTGTAGTGGAAAGGTAGACAAGATGGATCAAATGAAAAACTAAATAAAAATTTCTGAGGGTCATTCTGAATAGAAATTAAACTCTTTGTTGGAAATTCCCAAGAGAAAAAGTACCATATACATATATTGTCAGTCTCTATGATATCCAGCTGACATAACTTTAAAAGCAAACCTAGTTTTTAATTCTGGAAACTGAGCTTTTGCAACCAAAATTTGGTAGATCATCTTGTTTTTTCACTTGTTTTATAACTACAGTCCTGCATGGAGTAGACAGGTTGTAGATTCTTTTGCCTGCCTTAGTGGCATATCTGCATAGCTCATAAACAAGCTAAAAAGTTTTTATATGTAGAAACTTCTTCTGGCGAAGGAATGTAATATATAAAATCACTTAAAAACCAGGCTCTTTCCTTTGATGCTGGCGGGTTAACTAATTTTAATTAGTTAGTCCTTAGTCAATCTCTCCAAGTTTTTGAAGCTTCTTGATTTTAGCCACTCATATTTTCCTAAAAACTTGCATGCAATTTCATTATCATTTAGTAATATGATTCTCAAGAGGTGAGGAAAAAAATTGGAAATTATAGTATGAAAAATGCAATAATGTTATCTGTTTTTGAATATCCACTGATCTCTGCTCTATTTAGAAAAGACAATATGAAGTGTTTGCATAAGATCAGCAGTGGTTTGATTTTTTTTTCTCACAGACATCCTAATTTTAAATGAGCCTGTGGACCCCATTTGTGCATGGGCCAGAATAGCTTTGTATTGGGGGTGTAGAAAGTCTGATCTCCCAACATACGATGTGGAACTGTGCTGAGCACGTGCATGCGGTAAACGGAATTCTTGATAGTTCTTTCTGTATCTGAGATAGTTTTACTCTGTTTATCCAAGTGTAAATAACACACAGCTTAATGCAGTGTTTAATTTTCTACTTTCAGGTTACATTCCTCACCTACATATTTCTTTGCTTCAGTACAGATCCTCTGGCTAGAGCCTTATTTTTCACTTTCTATTATATTTTCTACTACAGATTTGAAGACAGACTAAAAACATTGTCATAATGTCTCAGTACTCTTCTCCTTTGTGTAAAAAGTGGTTCTAAATAACATAGTAAGAATGTATAGGCTCATGCTACTGAGATTATTGTTGGGGTTTTTTTGAAATAACTAAAATATCTTAAAGCAGCAGAGTTAGGGATATGGACAATGGATACTGAAATATTTAGTCTGAGACATATACATGACTGGCAGATAATTTGTAAGGTAATTAATTAAAGGGCAAATGGAGTTTGTATTCATTCCCAAATTTGCTCAAATCCAGTAATTTTGTCAGTTCTGCTATATATTTAGATAGCATTAGTTCAAATACAACTTTGCCTTTTGTACATATGTGATTAATAGATGAGAGAGACTTTAGGGACAATGAAATTTATATTACAGAAGTCCTTGGGTTCGCAAAATTGAATGAGGCAGAATTAATCCAAATCTGTCAAATTCTAGGGAGCAGGGAGACAAGAAGTTTGGGAAGTACCATTAGGCCATCTGCCCAAATCACATAACTGAGTATTTTTGGATATGGAGTCCTTCAAGCTTAATATTTTCAGAAGTTGTGTCAGTATAAGCACTGGTTTTGAAACATTTTTTGAAACCTCTAGCATATCTCTTACCAGGTAAACAATTGCACAAAGTTCAGATTTGAGCATGACCTTATTTATAGTGTTTCTTTTAAATGCCAGACATTAGGAAGCACAGTTTAGTAATATAATATGTAGCAATACACCTTAAAAATAATATCAGAACAACATGTGTAAATTATTCTAAAATTAGTCCAACATTTTAAAGTATCAGTGAGTGCTTTAATGTGAGGAATATGTATATCTTAGATACAACTACATAATTGAAGTTTGAAGACTTTATAGTTGGCAAGAAATGAGGTATTGGAATAGTACATTAAATATTGCTGGTGTTTCCTTGAGTCCATTCTCATATTTTGCAACAACTGCACGTTTTTTGTTTTTAATCACCTCATTAAGACATAATGATCTTCTTGCACTACCATACCAGATAGCCTATTAATGGGCTGGAATAAAACAAAAAGCTATCAGGGGTATATGTTAGGGTTGATTAAGCACCGCATTGCTTCAGTTTTACTCTAGTGTAACTCCACTGAAAGCATTTGAAAGGCACAGATAGACAGGTGTAGTAATCCAGTGGTGAAATGGGTCTCTTAACTATGTTTCAGTTATTGCAAAGAAAGAGAAGCACCTGCACTAAGAAAAGTGTTTCAGTGTAGTGAATTATGCTCTGAGAATTTCCTGTGTGATCAGCACTGTACTTGAGACACTCAATTTGAGAAATAAACAAGCTTAATACAACTTACTCAGCATTTGGTCTGGGTTTGACTTCTACAGTTGAGTTGCCTATCATGCATTGAATGAAAGTTTTGTCTTTGTAGATGCATGGATAACCATTTTAAAAAAGATAATCTGACAGATCTCAGAAGACAGGTAAAGAAATATATCCAGAAGAAGTATATGAAAAGATGGCAGTAATTTAAGAGCCAAGAAAATGTAATAAAGAAAAGTAATGGCATGAAAGACGACCAGTGGATCAAAAAATACAAAAGAGGAGACCGAGGAAGAAAGATAAAAGAGAAAGGCAGTATGAAATGACGTGTCAAAAGGCAAGACTTTTTCATCATGGTGAGGATAGAATGTACATTCATTGGTTAAACACGCGTATCTTTACAGGTTACTTTTTTTTTCTGAATTATAAAGGACACTGTTTTTTTGTCTTCTTTTAAAAAATAAAGACATTTCAGGAATACAGCAGTATAAGAGAGAGGGCAGAATTCACGGAAAGGTCTTTGTTTCCGGAGAACTGAAGCAGAATCAGCGGCCCTAAACACAGGCAGAAGAGGAGGTTTTGCTGTGAAGAATGACCACAGGAAAGTGAGAAAGGAGCAGGGCTGAGCATCACCTGCTGTTAATAGCACTGTGCTATCAACATCTCTATCAATGTATCTACCTAATCACTGTCATAAAACATTCAAACGATACCACCCATGAGTAGCCAGGACTCAGTATTAGATCCCGTCCTGGCATAAAGGAGAAACTCAAATCTAAGTGTATGATCCATCAAATGTGGACTAGTATCTAGTTTTCTGACAGTTAAATTGTTTATATGCTTACACATCTGCAACTGAACTGAAGCAAAGTGCTCACCATCTAGGTATGCAGAAGGGGTACCATCTCTATGCCCCTTCCACGTACCTAAACCTGTTTTGGAGTTCATAAAGCAGATATTCCACTCCAGAGCAGCAGAAATCCTTGGATCATGCCTAATGCATGAAGTAACAGAGCAGATTTCAGCACATCAGTCAGTAATTTTTCTGCCCACCATTTATATCGTAACGTAGGGATTACAACATTTATTCAATAACTATTGTAGTAAACATGCTTCAGTCTGTAGTAGTGGTAACTCTAACCTCTTAGAGGATGGGCCACTTCTTGGCCGCTGGAGTAGAGATAAGACTGTCGTGGCAGAGACTCGTCTTCCATCGCTCCTCTTGAAGAAGGGACACAGTGCAACAAGAAATAGCAGATATGTGGGGCTGGAAGCAGTGTAATCAAGTTTGGCTTTGTGAGAGAGCTAGCTTTAGAATTCTTCATGAAGTGATAATCCTGACTTCTCTTCCCTGTTCTTGGTGCTATTTATGTATTTTGTGTAAAGACTGCTTAATAAAAAGCTAAGCTGTACAGTAATGCTGGCCTCCATTCACCTGCGTTCTCAGGTGAGGGTCCTCATTCATTCAGATGCTAAATCATAATGCCTATTTCCTTATCTCTGTAGGCTTTTATCTCTTCGTTCACAAGGGTATACCTGAAGTAAACAGACTACGAATGGCCTGAGCTTTCTGGTGATTTAGGAAATCATGCTCTTAGTGTCTCGGTCAGGTGGATTTCTACTTTGCATCCTGGTTGTGAATCCTGTTTTCAGGCCCTAAGCTCTCCTGATATAGGTCATTTCCATGCCAGCCCTAGATTATAAATTCCATGTTGGGATCAGGTGCCTTGAAGTTAGATAAGATCATATTCTATGTCACCACATCTAGTGGGATCAGACTTGCAGAATGAATAGAGAAGTGAGACAAAATAAATGGGAAAGAGGTGAAACATTGCTTAGAGATCACAAAGCAGGACTGTGGCAAAGGGAAGTGTAGAATCCAGATACCCTAAATCAAGTCCAGGGGCTTGATCAGTGTTTTGCATCATAATTTGAAAATATATCTGCCTGTTCTCAGATAGAGCAAATATCTGTGAACACTGAAGACAATTTTTTGCTCAACATTTAAGTAAAAGGAGTCAGTTTCCCTATCCCCTGAAAGCCTGAAGGAAGGATTCAACCCTAATTCAAATTAAGCTGTAAAGTTATAGACATTGTCTATCTCTGATAATTTCTTGACTGACACATTTTCCTTGGCTAATGGGATTTTATTAAATGTGATATGTAGCTGTAAGATCACATTTATCTGGGTAATGTTTCTTTATATCTATGTTAGAAATAAGTAGACAGACCAATGAGTCAAGAATTATAGTGGGAAATAATTGCCTAATGTGATAAAAAGTAACCAACAGTACCCTATTATGCCTAAAGTAAAAGGCTACCACACTAGTCATAGCTGTGTAAATCAGTAAAATCATTTCCTAAGAGGTTTTGTTACTAAGAATCTGCTATATAATAATTGTGCCATTTCATCCAACATTTTCCTACTAATCAGATTGTTTCAGTGATAGCTCTTTACTGATATGCTCAAATCACAGTTAAGACAGTTAAAATGCAGTTTCTGATGGAAACCCTGCTGCACATTTTTTATTTTTAACAGAAATAATAGTATATTTTTAGTGGTGTGATGAAGTGTTGCGAGCTGCTTTCAGATTATTATTTTAGGAATGAAATGCTACAGTGCTCAATATGAATTTCCAATCATTTTGTGTATATGTGTGATAAGACTTATTTTAGTTTGTTTTATTTCCTGTTAGTATATCTGGTGCATAATTTTTCACTTCTACTAGAAACAAAACCCCTTTAAATATGATTTTCTTTTCATTGATACAAATGAGTTTCCGTGAACTCTGAAAATATTGTTCTTTTCATGTCTCTAAGAAAAAGTCAGAATAATTCATGAATAACACAGAGTGTTATTAGGAATTTTGGTTTGTATTGATCATACTTAAAATTAAGTGCTTGTGCATTCAACACAGATCATAAAAAATTGCTGTCTTCCTTCTTGCTGAGTCCTTTGCTGTTCTAAATGTGAGTAAATGCTCCAAGTTACATGTGCTGCATGTGCTTCTGGACGAACAGAATTTTATGAACTGTATGTCTTTCTTTTTCCTCTGTTTTGAGATTAATACCATGTATGAGAAACTGAACTGGAAGGTCAAGTGGAAAGCCCAAAGCTGAAGGGCTTGTTTTGCCAGATTTACTTTTCTGCACATTTTGTTTGGAAGTTTGGAGTAATTTAAATTTAAAAAATAAAGAAAAATAATGGTAGTATAAAGAAAAATGGGAGCATGTTGAAAAATTTACTGGGTTGGCTAACAGTAAGAGATTTCGTGTTCCCTTAGTGTAGCCCTGAAGTGATTTGATTGCTAAATAGTTCGACATTTTTTATTATGTAGTGTTTGTTTTTTTCCCAAGCTCAGTATCAACCTTGATAGAAAATTGTAAAAAGTACATGCACATAGTATATTTGTGTCCCTGCAGGTCATTACGTTTCTTCTGGGAGTGTCAGTAGTTGATTTGGGTAAATTTGTCCTTTTTTGTGGGAGTGGTACATTGCTTTTTATAAAATTGTGAAGAGTGCATAGCAGTGATATGAGCCACAAGGTTCACCTCTAGCCCCATAGGACAACTGCCATGGTCATGTTGCTCCATTAGGGGTACATTTTCAACGTTACATCTTCCAACAAGTATTAAAGTTCAAGCAAGAATGTAGGGGATTAATTTTACCAGTTACCCTTTCTAAGGATCTTTATTGATATTTTTTGTTATCAAAACACATCTCTAATAATCTGCTAATCAGGGAAAATAACTTACATAGAATTTAAAGATTAATTAGGAGATATATTACAACAAATTCAAAGATTAAATCTGCCACAAAAATATTAAATATTGTATCTTGGATGATCAAAATTAGCTACTGTTTTCCTTTCATTGTTTCAATAAACTGTTGAGACAGGTCTTTGCTTTCAGAAAGAATTAAACACTAGTATCCTGTAAAGACTTCCTGGGTCTTGGCAGTGGATATTTAATTGGCTGTCTGAATTTGACACTTAAGAATTTAGTACCCACTGTAAACATAGCCCAATTTATTTAATATTATGCTTTCATTAATTAAATCTTATTTTAACAATTTTCAGTTTGTGGCTCTAGTGCAATTCAAAACATCTCCATTCTGCCATCAAGGATTTGGCAGAGCTGATGAAACTCCAGAATATTAGTCAAAACCTGCAGATTTTATCATATAAATGAAACAAAGTGAAAGGAAACCACTGTTGCTTAATCTATTATCTTATCTATTAGCTATATGTTGCTTAATCTATTATCATCTAATTATTACCATCTTTATATTCACCATATATTAATGTTATTTGACGTTACTTTAAATTTCCCTACACTTCGTGTGCCTTTCACAGAATCACAGAATCATATGGGGTTGGAAGGGACCTCTGGAGATCATCTAATCCAACCCCCCTGCCAAAGCAGGTCCACCTAGAGCAGGTAGCAGGTCCACCTAGGTGGTCCACCACTATAATTTTTATTTATTTGGAGCTTATGTACTACATTAGATTAAGCTTCACCACAGGCTTTGTTCTGTACTTTCAGCCAGTACCAAACTACAATTTAAGTCATGTCATAATGAGCTAACAGTGTCACTATAGTCTCAACAAATAAAGGCTTAATATAGTTTCTGAAATAAATGGAAAGACTCCCATTAACTTTCACCATTCATCAGATTGTCTCTAATTATTCATTAATTATTCATCATGAAGTTTGTTAATCACAGAAGCAGGATAGGGTTTAACTGAACTGATTTGACCTTGCATACCTGAATGACTATTATAAAATGCGTAGATAGTTTGGTGAATCTCTTTGTTTTAATTTTCTGTAGTTTGTATACATAGTCATAGCAATGCAGTGGGCCTTTTTCTTTCTTTTTTTTTCTTTCAGTTTACAAGAAGGAAAATACACGTGTAAGTGTGGATTTGAAACGAGACATTTAATGTGTATTTCTTGTATCATTATATGATACTAATACAAATATACTAAAACAAAAAATACAAATATATATATGAAATACAAAAATAAAATATATTTTATGTGAAATGCAGAAGAGATTAAGATGTGTCAGGTGTCATAGTAAAGCTATATTCCTAGTTAGCATCAGCAACTATTCAGTAGTAGTGCAAAAAATAATTACACTGTTGTTTTCTTACTCTGTTTCTTTTAAAGTGGATTTGATAATGCAACTAACTGCATTGTCTGTTTGACATTGATATTCTACATGCACAAGGAATAGAAAAAGTGTGTATTAATGGAGACCGTAGTATTGTGATTTTCCAACAGCAGAATAAGAATGGATTTGAAGAAGAGGAAATATTTCCTGACTCCTAGTGCTTTAGCTGCAGGCTGATAAATAGTGTGGTTTGGAATCAATTTCAGCATTGATCTGAAAGATAATCCTCCTCACAACAACCACATCCTGAGGTTTTTACTGTCAGGTGTGAAAATGAATGGCAGGTTCTAAATAAATAAAAAGAAAAGAAAGAGAAAATAGAATGAGGCCTACAGGGAGAGGGGTAGTTATTTGTCTGTCACACATGAGCTAATATTCTGCAGACATTTACTTAGGAAAAAAGTGAGCTGTACACGGAAAGGGTATTTATTTTCTTAATTGCCCAAACGATGCTCTGAAATTGAAGAATCAATCATGTTTATTGTTATATGTGGGAAATTAAAAATATACAGTATACGGTAATTTAACTTGCGGCATAAGGAATCCATAGTACACTTCTAATCGATATTCTGTACTTCATGCTAGCTTGGTCATGTAGGGCATCGGGAGGGGAAGAAAAAGCTATGGATGTAGACTCAGCTGTTCAACTTGGAAGGCTTTTATTCTATAAATGCTCCACAACAAATAAGGATTACAAGAGGTACCTGAGAGAATACATGTTACTGTTTGGAGTTGGAATGTGTTTAATCCAGTGTCTAAGAGTTTCTGGGAATCAGAAATTAATAGTTTTAGCTCTCCGGCTAAAATGGGATAGAGGAACGAAAGAAAAGATTTCCCTGTCCTGTCAATAAATGAGAAGCTCATCCTGTCCCATAGGCCACAGCTAAATGGAGCTAAGAGACTCTGCTCTATCTAAACCCTTACCATCTTCATTTCTTTGTCACATTATCATACTTAGTTGAAACACAAGGGTGTTTTTGAGTGAGACTCAGGTGAATTACACTTTTGACAAGTTGAGCAAATGTTTCCCTGTGGTACAGAATGTGTCCACGCTGCAGCCTTCAGATCCTTTTTGAACTTGATGTCACACTGTGAACTAGTTCAATGACATGAGAATTCAGGGACAGTAGTTTCACTCCCCTTATCTAAAGTGTCCCAAGATTTTGAAATATTATGTCTCTGCATCCAAACAATTTAATTTCTTTCAGACTCAGCAAATGCCATTACAATGTATCTGGTAAAGACAGGTAGTTTATTACAATATCTATATCTTTATTATAAATTATGATATCTTATTTCTTGCATCATTTAAAGCACTTTAAAAATGAACAGTGATGATATTTAAAATGTCATGCAGTCATCTGAGTTTGTCCATCACCAAAATGAATTTGATTTCACATCTGAGATACTGCATCAGCATTTTGCCAACACTGGTAGCCAGTACTGTAGTGGTGAACTGCTGTTCACATTTCAGGGCCTCCTGCTTCCCTGCAAAAAGTTTCCAAATTGGGTTAAGATTGTTGCTATATTTTATTATCTCAGGTTTTCAGGAGCTTTTTGGATATTCTTTTCACATATTATTCCACTTTCTAAGATGATTATTACCACACGATCCAGTTTTTCTCCAGTCTGGTAGAACATCTACCGGCAGTCAAAAACCTGGCCTCTGTGAAATAAATGGGAATTTTGCCACAGACATAGTAACGGCCATGATTTCTCTACCTTTCCTACCTTTAATGAGGATCTGCTATGGCAGAGAGACAGAACAAAACTACACAAGTTTTTCTGATGCAGGTCTCAGTGACTTATTTCTATTTCAGAGACCACAAAGTTTGTAGTATTTGAAGAAGTGGAAACTGTTGTATTTCCTGAGATATGTTTCAGTAAAGCTAACCATGATTCTTAAAAGCTAGGTGATGATATGCACTGTATGTAACATAAAAATATTTCTACTCAATCTTTTAATTAATATAGCAGGATGCTTTGCAAAGTTAGAAAAGAGAAGGTAAGGTTTGTAAGAACACTACTGACCAGTGAAATCTGTCTTTTTGGAAGTGAAACTGGAATATAGAAATAATTTGAATTGTGCATAATATGGAGATTAAATAAGACAAGACAAACTGATGAGGGATTTTCAAGTAGCAAGAGAAAATTACATCTTTGGAATTTGGCCAGGACAGTTATGCTGGGAATGATATTCTTATGAGTCACTATGAATTCTTCTGTGTTTTGTAGTCATCAGAACCTAATTTTCATAACCTCCAGTGGCAGCATGTTTGCTCTTTCTGCTTTGGGAATATTAGATTTTAAAAATATCTGAATAATTTTGCTACTGCTTAATCTTAAAGCCTAACAGAGATTTAATTGATATAGAAGATATATCTGCAAATGTAGGGTCGTTACATTTGCCTGTAAACAAGAACCATGCCTCGTCTACATCCCTTACATATTAAATTGGATAATAAACTGCTGTTTAATAGTGTATCTGAAGCAAGCTGTTGTTTTCTGTGAGTATGTGAGTAAATTTGCTGTTTATTAATTCTTACTTTTGATCCCTGTTGGGAAGTGCTGACTTTCACTGGTGAGTGAAATAGTTCGTTAAGTGCCAAATTTTACTAATCCCACATAAACCTGTGTGCAAACATCACTAAATCAAAATGTACATTGGCATAAATAAAATAATCTAACTTCAACAGTTAATTTCAAGGTGAAGTATACTCAAAACAATTTTATTGTTACAAATATTAACTGAAGCTATTGTGCTTTTGATTTTCAGTTCACTTGACTATAATAGTGAAAAAGCACACAAAAGGAAAGTGAAGATAATTGTAGTTCGAATAATCTAGGAGTAGTGCTGGCAAAAAACCATTTTATTAGATGCTTAACTTCTTTTTGGGCTTGGATGGTGATATTGGCTTTTAGATACTGATGCGAGTCTGGATTAATATTGCTGGTTTTATAGATTTAATTAGTCATATGCCCCTTCGATTCCATTAATGTTTTTTATTGGCTGAATCAATACAAATTGTATTAGTGTTTCAAAGCATGAATATCAATTCTGGTAGGCTTTCTGCTAATATTTGAACTTTATGGCTTATATAGAAGAAATGACTTGTACTTTTTTCAGTTTTTAGAAACTTGTTTTTTCTTCTGTGAAGGAAATAATTTCATTATTCAATAATTCCCTTCTATGAAGTGAACCCTTTCTGAGTATACTACTCTCAACATGCTAATTCAGATCAAAATATTTAATGTTTTGGGGGGTGCCACCTGATTAAGTTTGTGCCTGCATTGTAATAATGTTTAGAAGAAAGAAAAAGGAGAGGTGGTATGGTGGAATGAAAACATAAGTGAGGAAATTAGAATAATAAGAACTATTGGAAGGGAGATAAAAAATATGCTTTGCAAGGACATTAGCTTGGAAGTGGAATGGAAAGTACTTGTTACTTAATATATTTTCATGAACATTAGTGTTGCATTGTTGATCCATCTGAATCTTTGCCAGTTGCTTGATGAAGATCTCAGTGAGTGACAGTGAACAATGGTGATGAAATTAAAATCAAATTTAGAAATGAATATTTAATAATGACATAAGACTGGAATAGTGATTTAAAGTAGAGCAATGTACAACGAGTGCTGAGAAGTTGCACACCAAAATGAAAATTCCTGGATACCTTTGTGCCTAATTCACAGTGCCTCTGGAAGACTTTAAGAAGGCTGGTTTACATGAAAGAGTGCAACAAATTCCTTCATTATTCACAAGTTTTTCATTGTGCTCAGTTGCTTTGCAAGAGCAGCATGAGCAGGCTCTCCAATACTCCCTCCTCTTTGCCGTAAGGCTTTAATAAAGCATTGTGGAGGCGGATTAGCTAAATAAAGTTCATATGCTTTATACATGCTTACTTGTGCTTGCACCATTGCTCATTATATCTGTAAGATAATAGGAATAATAGTAATGCAATTAAAATGGAACTGTATATTTTCTGCTGCACAGGCATACTATTATAATGGTGTTTTTAAATAGGAAATTGACAAACTTTCTTTGGAGCTGTTAAAATTATAAGGGTTTATCTTTGTGTTTGGTCCTTGAACTGAATATTTCTAAGACAATTCTTTTGGCTACAGAACTGAATACTTTTGAAACAATCATATTTTGACTCTCATTTTTTAAAAGTTGTTTTGCTGCGAGTCTTGGGCAGATCTGTTTTGTACAACAGCCAGAATTACGTGAATCTAATCCTGAGCAGAGCCTCTCCGCAGCAATCATGTAAATGTAAATGAAGAGGCTAGTCAGCTGATAAAATTATTTCCTCTGAGTCAACTGTGGAATCACTCCTTTAGCAGCTTACTAGTAGAAAACTGAATTTTTGGCAGAATTGCCTTTAAGAAGAGAAGCAAAATGGAAAGCACCAATCAGTGTTAGCTATTAAAGAACCCATTGCTTTTTTAAATGAGAGCTTAAAACTCTAAGAAACTTGTCAAATTCAAACTATACCTGTATTAATGAAGTTCATTTATATTCTAGGATAATTGTGACTCTTGCTAGGCAAGGGAAAAATATCTTTGTGGCCTTTCCTCTGCCATGTAACGCTGCAGTGTCAGCCATTCTCTCTACAGTTGCTTCTATCCCAGGGGGTCTTTCAGCTTTTCTGGGAGGAAGACCTGTGTTCCCTCTCTCCATGTCTAACAAGCCACCAAAGTGGCAGAGCAAAAGTAAGTTATATCCTGAAAAGAGTGTATATATTTACATGAGGTTGGGCTGGATGACTTCCAGGAGTCTCTTCCAATCTAATTTATTCTATGGTTAAATGACTTGAGCTTTCATGGTGGGTTGTTATGGCTATTTTAGCAGATGTGTAGCATCTTGTGAGTATGGTAATAATTGTGGCTATCAGTCTTACATCTTTAACTTTTAACTCATCTGGATAAAAAGGATGATTTCTAATAATAAAATATTGAGAGAGAGGAGGAAACAAGGGACATAGCCCATAAAAAAGACCTAAGAAATTAGTTTATTGACTATGCTACTTCATTCTCTTAAGTCAGCAGAGCCCAGCTGATGGCTTGTTCAGATAAGCTCAGAGTGCTTATCTATTGCCTGCTGCCTTTGGTCTGGAGGAGGTACAAAATACCTGCTTGAGGAGTTCAGAAATAGCTGACAAGTTCCTTTTGCTGATTGCTGGATCAGAGTTTGTAGCTGATGCTGTATCATAACACACGAGTACTGCTGCTGCCACTACAGGGACCTGCCAGGGAATTGCAACAATTGGACCCACAGAATCCCAGAATGATATGGGGCTGGAAGGGGCCTCTGGAGATCATCTAGTCCAACGCCCCTGCCAGAGCAGGTCCACCTAGAGCAGGTTGCAGAGGGACGTGTCCAGGCAGGTTTTGAATGTCTACAGAGACAGAGACTCCACCACCTCTCTGGGCAGCCTGTTCCAGTGCTCTGCCACCCTCAAAGTAAAGAAGTTCCTCCTCATGTTCAGATGGAGCTTCCTATGTTCAAGTTTGTGCCCGTTACCTGTTGTCCTGGAAAGTTAAACTGGCCCTCGGTCTCCTGATCTGTGGCCAGTGGACAGCAGACACCCACCTCCTGGGCAGTGGCACTGGCAGCGCCCACTGCTACGACCGCGGCTTGGGTTGGCCCTGGACCTGTCCCATGGGATTGCCAAATTAAACCAATTTACAGGTTACTGTGACAGTAACATACCATTTGGCAATATTAGAAAAAATGAATATGATAAACACAAAAGACTTTTAATGTGCATTCACTATATTGAGTAGATATTTATAAGCTTCTAAGCTGCTTTGGATTTACATGAGTTAGGTGAAAACTATGGCTTCACAGTTTTAATTATTGTCAAATTCCCAGCTACCTTTGGTTGTGATATTATAGCAATATGTTCAGTAAAAGAGGAGCAAAAAAACAATGTGCACTTGATGTTTCTCGGAAACATCATTGATTTTTCCTATATTGGCAGCTGACCTCCTGGACAAGATTCAGAGCTTAGGAATATACCAAGATTGATTTTACATTTCGTATGGCTTACTATTTTATTTACAACAGCACAAATAGCCTTGGATATTTCTGTACAAAAATGAAATGTTCTATGTATCTGATAAAACTGTTCAGTTCTTAGGAGTGCAGCTATCAACAGCTACAAGTAGCTTTTCATTTAGATGTAATACA
>KZ506926.1:68619-130305 GCA_002844005.1 Limosa lapponica baueri | reverse complement strand
TTTTTTTTTTTTCCTGTGTTCCAGCAAGAGGAATATAATCTTGGTTTTAGGCTGAGATAATCTATAGGTGCTTTATAGTAGCTGGCAAAGGAAGATATAAACAGATCTTGTTGAATGAGGAAGAAATTCCTTCCAGCTATGCTCACCTGGGATAAGAAATAAGAAGAGGTGATACTAAGCCAAAGCTTTGGTGGTGGCAACCATCATGCGTCTCTGAAGAAGCAGCCTGCTAATCACCCCAGCTTAAGGTTGATATTGATAGCTAGTAGTATCTGCATTGAATTGTGTTGGAGGAATGGTAAAAACATAGTGCATACCTTGAATCAAAAAGTTGTCTTCCTTTTAACTCTTGGAGTAGAGTCCATAATACCTATGTAAGCACTGGCAAAACAGTATTTGACTCCTCTCAGACTATTAATTCTTAGTGGTTTTGAAGGCAAGAGAGAACCTATGAATTCAGCTCAGTCTTAATTTGTTCACTTCCTGTAAAACAGTGCATAGTTTATGTTAGATAAACAGTGGAAGACAAGATAACCAAAATGTTCTCCTTCATTAAGAAACTAGGTAGGTTATTTACTAATGTAACAGCAGTGTTAAATTAGCTGAGAATACACTGTTTCTTGTGAAAATCGCCCTGAACTAAAACTCCAACAAGCAGCAGCCAAAGCCAACAATACATTGGGTGAAGAGAAAGGAATTGCCCCTTTCTAGTAGAAGTAAACTTGTGGAAAACTCAATATTCACATATTAAAATATTTAACTTCTTCCTTTGCTAATTTCCAGGAGGAATTTCAAATATGATAACTGTCTTCCAGCACACTCTTACTGATGTCACAGGGCCCTGGAAGGATGACCCCACAACCCAGCATGGAAGTGGGACTTGAATTTGCGTTGGTAGCACTTTCCATGTGAGCTTGAGGGAGCTGAACAGTCTTCTAGAGCAAATGCTGAGCTGAAAGCCCCTCAGCTGTATGCAGAAAACCTCTGGATGCTTTTTACTTAGTCAGTCTTTGGAAGGCAAAGTTAATTTTACATTTTAAAATGATTGTTTGATTGCAGACTAAGAGTGTGCTTCAAAAATTATGAGTATTTACCTAGACCAAGAGCTGATGGAAGAATGTCAGGATTATTTAGATGGCAGCTTGCTGCAAATTAATTTTCTATCTTCCCTTCATACTTATATGATCATATTACCTGAATCTTTCAGCATTGAAACTCACTTAATACCTTTTTGTATCAATTTTAATAATCATGCCCAAGAATTGGTCTACTGTATTGAACCATAGGTCTGTCAGCCTTTTATCTTGTCTTGGGCAAGAGCAAAGAGCCATACGCAACAGACAGAAAAGAAGGCAAACGGAGAGGGACCTCTCCCTGGTCCTTTCTTAACTTGTAAGTAAGGGGCTTCTGAGTTGAAATTATGTTCCTATTGACATGTTTCACCGCAACAGGGGGGCCTACATTTCGCAAATTTTGTTCAGCTGCTTTTTGAACAACAGTCCCTCCAGTGGCCTGATAATTTAAGTAGAAGCATCACACTTCTTCTATTGTGAAGACTACTGATGAGTCATTCTTCATTCAGCTCTACACCACTCATGATTTCACAGATGCCTGTTCCATTCCTTAGTTACTTCTCCTCCTGATAGAAGCAGCCTAGTCTTTTTAGTTCTCAAAAAATGTCTCGGAATATCTATGATTATTCTTACTGTTTTCTCTTGAATTTTTCTAGTTTTAGTTAACTTATCTCAGAACAAAAGATAATGTACAGCATTGAAAGTGTGGATTCATCATAAATTTACATGGCAGCATAAAGCTGTTTTTTTTCGTTTTGCAATAGCACCACTTGGAGGGAGTAGATGACCTTCAGGGGTCCCTTCAAGCCAACAGTCTTGAGATGCTTTACTCACTGGTGTTCCATTGAGCATTTCTAAACATTAGTGAAGCCCTTCTTCTTATTCAGGTTCTGAGTACCTAGGGGAAGGGTAGGAAGTTTCTCACTGCTGTAGATCATGAGCCACTGTAGACAGTCAGTGGAGAAAGATATGCTCTTTTTATGTGTCTTGCTGCTTTTTGAGAAGGATTACATAGTCAAAATACCTAGTGAAAATGCTACTGGAAATTGATGCACTAGATTTTTGCCATCACTCACCCCCCTAATTAGGTAAAAATGCTGTAGGGTGTTTTTTGCTTTTTGGATGTTTGGTGGTTTTTTTTTTTCCTTTTTTTTGGATTTTGGATTTTTTTTGCTTTTTGGATGTTTGGTGGGTTTTTTTTTTCCTTTTTTTTCCTTTTTGAACAAATTAACATTTGATAAGAAGCTCTTACCTTGAAAAGACACCTTGTCAGAGCCAATTTGGTTTCTCAAATTTTGTATTACTATGGTATGGAAATCCAGCCAATTCTAAGCAAACCTACCTCTAAACTTCTACATAAACACAAGAATAAGGAACCTGCAATACCTAAGAGTAGCATAATGTAAAGAGAAATAAATGCGTAGCTTTCTCATCAAAAGGTAGGAAATAAGCCAACTCTGCTGTATTTTTCTTTTTTCTGTAAACTTGCATGTGAAACATTAACCATTAAGGAATATGATTTTTTTTTTCATTAAAATCAATACTGTATTTAGAATAAGAAAGACAGGATGCATCAAAGATAGAATTTCTTGGAAGAAATGTGTTTGGTGTCAGAATGTGATGCAGCATTTTGTAATTTGATGTCTTCCTGGTGTATATTTTACCAATTAAATTAATTTATAACATTTTTGTTATACCTATTTTTTTCTGTGTCATTGGCATAAAAACTTCACTGACAGTGAGTACATCGATAATGATAACTATATCTTTTGAGACCTTGTCCTTCTGAAGCAATGTGAGTAGCTGACAAGTCATCCAAGCCACCTCTCTGGGCACTCTGCTCTCGAGCAAGAGATGTGTAGGTAGTAGATCTGGGTACATGGGCTATTTATTGCTCTGCTGTAGGGAGGAGGTGAAGGAGGAGGAAACAGAAAACAGGACACAGTTGTCATGTTGACGCAGGAGTTCACAAGGAACATAAATCTGAGATTGCTGAACTACTAACTAAGGTGTGTCACCTGTTCTTTAAACTGATCTCAGTGCCAGTGGAGTGAAAATCAGATAATGACATGCTAGTCTTCCTTAGAGGGTACCAAAGATCATCTAGGAACTACCTTCTGTTCCCATACTGTGCAAGACACTACGCCTAGAGACAAAATATAGCACAAGCAGATGTGGCAGGTAATTGGACAGTACGATATGCTGAAGAAGAGTTAGTATGGCTTATTCTGTAAGGAAAGCATAAACTGACATTAGCTATCAGCATCAAGTTTAGGTGGTAAAAGGAACAGTATCACTCTGTGCTTGTCCTGTTTTTACATTTTGCAGTGTGTCATCTGCTTTTGGCCAATTCTGGAGACAGGATGTCAGTCTAAGATTGGTTGGTCTGACCAATTTTTGGGTTTTCCTCACAGAGCTTCTAAAAGGGACATGGGAATGTGTTTAGAAATCTCTCCAGAGATTTTTGGGTTTTTATTAAGGGACTTCCTAATCAACGGTGTTCATCAAACTGTAACGTGGACACCAAATCTGTTTTGTGCTAATATCAAGAACCAGAATCGTGGTACTGGTAATAGTAGGACCAATGTGCAGATCATGAGCCTTGAATCCATCTAAGAAAAATGGAAGTGGAGGGGTTGGGGGAGAAATTGTATGTACAAACCAGCAGGATTGCTTCCAGATTATGTTGGAAGCCTTAATCTGGAGATTAAAAGAGGCATAGACTACTCTTTATGGATAGTGGGGGTTTTGTAGCCTATCTTCCTTTAACAGGTCTCAAAGCAGCTGCTGCTGTGAGCAGAATTGAGGACCAATTGTCAATGTTAGTTTCTATGCCAAATTTAACAAAATAACAGCCAAACTAGTGTTTTCTACTCGAATGTTCTACTTCCTATTATGATAATGTGTTTATAAGGAAGCTGCTACCAAAATATGAACAGAATGCAAAAAAGTCCTAATATAATATTCCTGCTTCAGTTATTATTTTGTATCAGACACACATTTGTTATATTAGAGCTCACCGAACTATTTTCCAAGAGGCAGCTTGCTTCTCCAAGAGGTTGCCTACAATTGCTGGCAACTTGACACTGGTACATTTTGTCTTTCTCAGTTCTTTTTCTCTGAAGGATGATCCAGTTTTTGTGACCTGTTTATGCTAGCTGTCTTTTGTCCCCCTCTCTCTTCACCGTGTATTTCAGAGGTTCACCTGTATCCCATTGATTTGCTTTTCTTCCCTTACCAGTGATCTTAGATTGAAACGGAGAGATTATATACTACCACTACTGTATATAATTGCTTAAAAAGAGATTAATTATCCTGCAGGGGGGAAAAGGAGTGAGAAATAGAGAAGAAACAAATCTGTGTTTTCAAATCCTTACTTTTCTAATTTCTTACTGGAAAGACAAGCCAGGAAACCATGTAGAGTGGAATGAGGATGAAGGAAGAACGATAGAAATCTTAACATCTGTTCCTGAAGCTGACTCTGATCAGACAGATCTTTGCAGCTTTGCGCAGAAGCAATTGTAGGAGCAGACTCTGAGAACCAAACTCAAAAAGCAACTTAAGCATGCAATATGTTATCAATTCTGTTTGCTCTTGAGAAGCATAAGAACTAGTTGCAGGTTTGTGAACTCCATCCACCCTTGAGCTAGGTGCATGAAAGTACAGCAGAGTCTGCCAAACCTCCATGTTTTGTGGATTTGGGTCCATTGCCTGTGTATGTAGTGTTTTAATGCTACGTGCCTCGGTGTGCAGCTGAGTAGTCCAGCTGAGTAGTTATATGTGTGATAGCTACATAAGACTTTTTTTTTTCTCCCAAGGGAATTTTGAGGGTTTTTTGCTTATCATTAGATTGGGGAAATGCTACACTTGAGGAGTTAAAGCAAAGTGCAAGTATATTGCAGACCTTCTAAATGACTGCTAAATTAATATATTAAGGAAAGAAAACTCTGCTTATCTTCAATTTTTGTAGTGAAACTGTTTAATATTCCTCTTTACAGAGTATGCTGTAAAAATGGGTTTGGTTTGGGGTTTTATATAACATTAACTTATTTGAGGTGCTACATTTTAGATAACACTTTCCTGAAACCAGAAAGCATTCTGAACTTGCACTGAAAGTTTTGCAAAACAAAAAGTCCTAAATTCCAAACACTTAGATCACACTTGCCTCAATCTGGAGTTGTATATAGAGAAGAGAGGAGATTGTTTTCAGAACATTCCAATTTCCTTTAAGGAGAGCTTGTTTCTGATTGTGTTTTCTACAGTAATAAGAGCTAGACTTATTCCTGAAAACGTGGGGAAATACAATTTTTTTTGTGAGGTTTTATACAGGGCTGTACTTCTAATATATCAGTATTCTGAAAAAAATTTAGTTGCACTTTCCATCCTATCTTAAAAAAATTTTGTATTCTAATGCTTTATGCAAAATGTGTGTGGATGTTTGTTTTGTCCTTTTCTTACTTTTATTTAGGACGGAAACTTCATTTCTCTTTCCCTAGGCAGAAAAAGCATAAAGTGAGATAATAAATTTTATGCAAGAATCCAAACACGCAGATACTATTTAAAAGAGTAAACTTACAAAATGATAAAAGTGTTGCAAGTACTACGGTGGGGTTTTTTTGCGTATGCGGGCCCTGGGTGTGTTTACTTTTCAACAAAGCAAAAAAACCACAGCTGTGAGTATTGTTTGAAAGACCAGGACACTACTGTGGAAGGGCTTTGTAATGCAAACTGGAAATAGCATTTCTGCCTTCAGCAGAGTAGCCTGTAACTGTTGATGGAATATTAACAGGGGCATGGATGAAAGGAGTGAGACAGTGTTGTAAGAGTGACACCATCGTATCTACAGACCATCTAAACACCTGGGGGCATGGCTTATAGAATCATAGAATTGCTGAGGTTGGAAGGGACATTTCAGATCACCTAGTCCAACCATCAACCTAACACTAACAAAAACCATCACTAAATCATATCTCTAAGTGCTATGTCTACCCGTCTTTTAAATTCCCCCAGGGATGGTGCCTCAAGCAGTCCTCTGGGCAGCCCATTCCAATGCTTAATAACCCTTTCAGAGAAAAATTTTTCCTAATTTCCAATCTAAACCTCCCCTGGTACAACTTGAGGATGTTTCCTCTTGTCCTATCACCTGTTACTTGGCAGAAGAGACTGACCCTCACCTCTCTACAACCTCCTTTCAGGTAGTTGTAGAGAGTGATAAGGTCTCCTCTCAGTCTCCTTTTCTCCAAGCCAAACAAACCCAGTTCCCTCAGTTGCTCCTCACAAGGCTTGTTCTCCAGACCCCTCACCAGCTTCGTTGCCCTTCTCTGGACCTGCTCCAGCACCTCAATTTTTCTTTTGTAGTGAGGGACCCAAAACTGGACACAGTACCTGAGGTTCGGCCTCATCAGCGCCAAGTACAGGAGGACTATCACTTCCTTAGTCGTACTTGCCACACTTCCCTGATACAGGCTAGGATGCTGTTGGCCTTCTAGACGACCTGGGCACACCGGTGGCGTGAAGCTTAGTGGAGCTGTGCATTGGGAGCAAGTATTTCGTTTCTTGTGATGAAGAAAAAGAAGGTGGCTGTCACGAGGGGAGCAGCTTGTGGAGCAGAGTGAGTTGGCAGCCCTCTAGAGGGAGCCAGGGAAATGCAGGGTATGAGCAGCTGGAAAAGCAGAAGCGCAAGTCAACTGCAAGCCACAGCAAGGAAAGAATAAAAAGACAGAACTTGACAACAGAGGTGGCAGAAAGCAGTGCTCCCTCTAAGAGAGTTGGGAGAGTAGCTGTATTGGTGCATGGAGAAGATGAACAGAGGCAGCCAGTGAAATGAATGGTGTCTGGAAAAGCCATGAAGGTCAGGCCAAAAACCATGTAGCTCAGGATCAAATCTCTAGCAGGAGAAACGTGTAGTCGTCTATCCTGTTTATTCTCACAGCATTTGCCAGCTTATAGTTTAGGGGCTTCTTGAGTTAGAGGTGACATCTTTGTGAAAAGAGCTCTTCATTTTTCTCCTGTAAATCCATCCCTTCCTTAAAACACACAGATTGCTAGACAGGTCAGGTGATACTCCCTGTAAGAGCTGAAGCTGGCAAAGAAGCATAGGGAGACTCCAAACAGAGAAAGAGTGGCCAAGTGTCAAATACAGAAAAGTGCCAGTGAGCTGAATAGACCAGATGTGATAAAAAATAAAAGGAGAAAGATTGGGATATAGTTCTGCTAAGAAAGATAAGAGAAAGAAAGGTAAGAAGAGAGAAGCATAACATTGCTAACAGTGGATGCCTTGGTCAGGTGTGTTGTGGCAGAAAGAGGAGCAGGACAGCAGCTCCAGGCCAGGAATGTTGGAGAACAGCTATGGGCCCTGTGCCTTGTAAAGGAATTCAAGCAAGGCTAAGACCAGTGTTGAGGTCACACATGGTTGTAATCCTTATCACTACTGCAGTTTGACCAGGAAAAAAAAAAAGGGGAGGGATTTGCCCTTGAAAATAGTGGTATAATCAAATATGGAAATGATAATAGCCAAAGGATGAGCTGAGGTGTAGATGGGGAAAGCTGAGCTGAAGTGAAATTCAAATGAGCGCTCATAAAGGTGGGGAGATGGAACCAGGGAACCACAGTGGTGCAGTGAGAACCAGGTTGAGAAGAGAGTCCGGTTACGCACTTAGAAAACCAAAGGGATAGAGGTCTGAAAACATACTGCAAAGATGAGGGAAGGGATGCATCAGTGTGGGAGTGTCTAAAGGAGAAAGAAGATATAGTGTGTTGGAAGAAGGAACTTTCAGGGCAAAAGGGTGTTTGTAGGCACCATGGCATCTGTGTGATGCTTCTCAACTGGTGCATCCTTCCTGAGCCTTTCCAGGAGGCTGAACTCACCAACACCTTTGCTTTACTGCTTGGTTGGTTCTATTTGCTGTTGTTGCTCTGCAGCAATGAAGAATTATTCAAGAAGGTTTTGTTGTACTAATTAGTCATTATTTTTACAGTGGCTGTGTTACTAATTATCACAGAATCATAGAATGGTTTGGGTTGGAAGGGGCCATAAAGATCATCGAGTTCCAACCCCACCTGCCATGGGCAGGGACACCTCCCACTACACCAGGTTGCTCAAAGCCCCATCCAGCCTGGCCTTGAACACCTCCAGGGATGGGGCATCCATAGCTTCTCTGGGCAACCTGTTTCAGTGTCTTACCACCCTCACAGTAAAGAATTTCTTCCTAATATCTCATTAAAATCTCCCCTCTTTCAGTTTAAAACTGTTACCCCTCGTCCTATCACTACACTCCCTGCTAAAGGGTCCCTCCCCATCTTTCCTGTAGGCCCCCTTTAACTACTGGAAGGCCACTATGAGATCTCTGCCGAGCCTTCTCTTCTTCAGTCTGAACAACCCGAACTCTCTCAGCCTGTCTTCACCGGAGAGGTGCTCCCACCTTCTGATCATTTTTGTGGACCTCCTCTGGACTCACTCCAACAGGTCCTTATAGAGGGTCTTTCCTTACAGACGACATGCTCCAGCCCCCTGATCATCTTCACGGTCCTCCTCTGGATCTGCTCCAACAGGTCCATATCCTATGTTGGGAGCCCGAAAGATAGATGGAGTTCTCCAGGTGGGGTCTCACCAGAGCAGAGTAGAGGGGTAGAATCACCTCTCTCCAGCTGCTGGCCACACTTCTTTTGATGCAGCCCAGAATACGGTTGGCTTTCTGCAATGTGAGCCCACATTGCCAGCTCATTTTGAGCTTCTCCCGCCAACACGCCCAAGTCCTTCTCCTCACGGCTGCTCTCAATCCGTTCTGTGTTTGTGCTTGGGATTGCCCCAACCCAAGTGCAGGACCTTGCACTTGGGCCTGTTGGATTTGATGATGTTAGCATGGTCCCACCTCTCAAACTGTCCAGGTCCCTCTGGATGGCATCCCTTCCCTCCACTGTGTCAACTGCACCATTTGGCTTGGTGACGGTACACTCAGTCACACTGTCACTGACAAAGATATTAAGCAGCACCAGTCCCAGTACCAACCCCTGAGGAACGCCACTTATCAGTGGTCACCACTTGGACATTGAGCTATTGACTGCAACACTTCTGAGTGTGGCCATGCAGCCAACTCCTTATCCACCAAGTGGTCCACCTGTCAAATCCGTATCTGTCCAATTTAGAGACAAAGATGTTGTGTGGGACAGTGTCAAATGCCTTTCACAAGTCCTGCTAGATTACGTCAGTTGCTATTCCCTTGTCCACCAACATTTTAACACTGTTGTAGAAGGCCATTGAATTTATCAGGCACAATTGGCCCTTAGTGAAGCCATGTTGGCTGTCACCAGTGATGATTAATTACTGATGATTCATAAACTGCAGGGGCTGTAAGTCTGCAAGTATATGGGGGGAGGGGTGTGTAAATATTTTTGTATTGGTGATTTGAAAGAGTGGAATTTAATGAAGTGCTAAGTACGTTTTGCTTAATAGTACCAATATGATAGTAACATAATTGATGATCACTGATTTACATAAAAACACAGGATTTAAGAAAGTGCCATTGACTTTATCTTTAATTCTTTGATTAATAGCTGATTCTTGTGGACATTGCCCAGGAGATTAGAATGATACTGGAAATAATATTAGGCAGTTTAAAATGTTAAAATAAAAATTTTCTGTGCTATTTTTAAGTTTTTATTATTCCCAGATGGTTAGGGTTTTTATGATTTCTTTGTTTCCAACCGTGTGTCTATTCCTCTGCTCACGGAAATCAGGGATTTTCTCACTGACGTCTTTGGAACCAGGCTTGTCTCCACATATTTTACCAGAAAAGTTTGTCATGAGCTACTGTACTAATTGATTTAGGTCGCAGATCTATTAGCAGTCTTTCCTGACAGTCAATCAAATAACGAGAGATTTATTTAAATTGGAAATCATCAGCAATGAGATATTCACTTAAATCAGGAAATGAGCAGAGGTATGGCCATGGTACCACTAATATGCAATGTCCACATGGTCAGATTCTTCTGGGAGTTAAGAAGATGTCGAATTAGTTCCTTCAGATCAAGGAGAGATTTGTAGGATATTTGTGAAGGCCAGGCACTAATGTCATTATTCTTGCTGCCTCCTCCAGCTGTGTTTTGAAAGAGAAAAGTAAGTAATTATATGCAGAGAAATTTGGGGGTATAAATCCAAGGGACTGATTCAACTTGTAAAACAAAACTCAGAACTCCGAATCCAGGGAGGATTTCAGACATACTTTTTGCTGTATCTGATGAGAAGGTTTATTAATCCTTCCTGTGGTCAAATTCATTACCAGTCTTAATTTGAGGGTCCCATCCATTTGCATGCATTCTGTAAGTAACAAAGTTGAGCAACTTTCTTCACGGTGAGGGTGACAGAGCCCTGGAACAGGCTGCCCAGGGAGGTTGTGGAGTCCCCTTCTTTGAAGATTTTCAAGACCCGCCTGGATGCAGTCCTGAGTACCATTCTCTAAACAATCCTGCTTCAGCAGGGGAGTTGGACTAGATGATCTAAACGGTCCCTTCCAACTCTAAAAAATTCAGTGAAATTCAGTGAAATTCAGTGAAACTTAGGGACTTAAAGGTTATACATAGCAATCTTTCAGATATAGTAGCACCTTTTCTGCATCCCTGTGTAGTTCTTACCCTATCATGTCTGTGCAGAGCAGGACAGGGACAAGTTCACCTACATCAGGGCTCTCAAAATTTCTAACCATCACGAAGGTTTCCTACTGTTAACAAAGGCAGGAACACCCTGAAACTGGGAGCGGGGGGAAGAGAGAGACCCTGATTTATAGGTCCTTCTCTTCAGGTATTTTCTATTCATGAGGCTGACACAGAAGTGGAAGGGAGAGAAACCCTGAGTCACAGTTGTATGGATTTTGTTGTTGTTGTTTTAAAATACCCAGGCTAAAGAAGTGGCTACCCTATAAAGGAATCTCTCTAAAGGGATTGGTAGACTTGCCTATATTGATCTATGTCTTAGACACAGTTATTCCATCTTGTATAAAACAGAGTAATTAATGCTGCTTGTCCTCAGAAGTGGTAGAAAGAATGTAAGACATTCATTTACAATGTCAGTTCCCTTGTAGCATTAATAAATGGATAATAAAATAAATACCTGTGTCCTAACTGTCTTTTGTCAAAGAACCCAGGCTCTTAATTAATACATTCTGGGATAGTCAGAGCTGTACACTGGGAAAAAAGAAGGTTTTGCACTGATACTGACCCTGTTGTGTATTCTTACAGATTTGTCTAATAAGACTACTTTAAAACTGGGTGGTTTTTTTTAAGTAATCAAAGTGAATCATGATAAACCATGTATTTAATAGTTTCCTATATAGTACCATTTAAGTGTGAATGTGCTGTTTTTCTCTTTTGGTGGGGGGGGAAGAGGAGTTTGGAGCTTTCAGAGAACTGTTTCTCTAACCTTACTCATAACTCATGGTTCACGGTGGGTGCTAAATTTCATTTCTATTCTGATATACTTGCTGGCATTAAGTTACATTCTGCCAGAGCAGGAGCTCAAGTGGGAAGTGAAGCTTTTGTGTGAGAAAAAGAGAGGTTAACTACACTTACATTGGGGGCAGTTTTTGCTTTGGAAAACAGTGGAAGGCTTTGTAGTTTTATCTTTTGGAGTACTGCCTGTTACCACCTTCTGACGTACATTGTTGGGCTGAGAAGAATCGATGCTCAGTGGTGCATGAAAGTCCAACGTGTCAGTTGTAGCTATACATAATACCACTGTCTCACATGCAGGCAAGGCTGTTAATATTTAACATGGTATTGTATTCTGTAAGGAAAAATGCTGAATACACATTTTGAATGTTTATACACATTCCTTTGAAAAATACTAAGTTTAAGAATAGGGTAATACTTAGATAAAAGGCTCAAACTAATGAGCACCACAGAGCAAAATGCTACAGAGGTAAGGCTCCAGGATTCCTGTGTGTCAGGGAATGGTCCTGGGAATCTGCCAATAGTTAGGGTTTTGTTCAAATTAGATGTCTTGCAGGGCGATTGATTTAACTTGCCTACACCAGGCACCTGGGGCAACTGGTACCAGGAAAGCAGAGAACCTGCTCTTTCGGACATCACTAACTTGTAAATAATCCTCCATAGCATGAGGAGAACAATCTTTTAAGGGTTCAAAGACTCTTTTCCTTAAGTACATGCATCTGTGGGAGGACACAGGTATTGTTCAGTTGCTTAACAACCTTCTGTAGCTAATGGTCTGAAGTGAAACAAATCAGTAGTGTACAGGAGAAGCATATTGAAATGTATAAGACACAGAAAGTATTAAGGTAGTCAAACTCCTAGGAAATACAGCAACAAAGCAGCCACAGCCAATCTCTGCTGTCTTTCTTGCAGTAGCTTTGAATTACGATGTGCTCACATGTCTTCTGGAAATGTCATGGCTCACATGGTAGCAATGTTTTTTCCTGCAAATGAAAGGCTATGGTTCTGGAAAACAATTTTAAATCTGCAATCCAAACAAGTTCTCTTGTCTAAAAAGTCACTTTTTTCTTGACAAAACCCATTAAAACATTATCATTGAATATATTTCACAGGCCCTTTAATACAAGCTCTGTTTTATATTCAAATGAATAAGGCAAATTTTGGCCAGAAAAAATAGCTTTCTGTAGTCTTAAGCAAAATACAAGTCCTTCTGTGCAACCAAGGTATTCTGTTGGGGAAAAAGGGGAAAGGATGTGGTGTTTCCTGTTTCCATATTTAAAACCCTACAATTTTAAACTTAGAGGCAAGTAAGACAAAATTAGAAGTTTGGTAAAATATGTTCATAAAAGATACACTTCAAAGCAACTAAATTAAGGCTGCTAGTCATATGCCTGCCTGCCTTTGAGAGTCTTTCACGGTTCTGTTTGACCTCTCATTCTTGCATGTAAAATGCTATCTTGCTAAGAACGAGGCTGGAAGAAAATATCTGTGTTACTCTTCTTTAGCAGGCTTCAACTACAGAAGTACAAATTGGGCCCATGAGACTAACACAAGATCCAATTCAGGTAAGATGCTTGTTCAGTTTCTTGCTACAATCAACTCAGTGTTAAAGGCTGAAGAAATCAAGGTTCAATCCCTACAGTAAAGTATAGTGTTTTCATTTCACTTGTGCGAGGACTGTAAGATGGGTAATTGGTGTTTTGGTTTATCTGATTGCTTGAGAAGAGATCTGCAAGTAAATTAACTTGGTAAATGAAGTGCTTAGAGTTCTATTAACATCAAATCATTCCTTTTATATGCCCTGCCAATATACATGTGTGTATGTGCCTTATCAAGGGAAAGAGCCAGCTCTATGGATGTTAAAAACTGTTCAGTTCTGATATACCAAAGCAGAGAGCTCCATTATAAAGTTTAGGTACCTGGCAAGTTTTGCTGGGTTTTGCACAACAGGACAGAAAACTATAGAAGATAACCATGGAGGACTGTAAGTAAAGCAGAAAGCAGACCTTAAGTAGAACCATTAACTGAAGAGTTTTCTATAAAGACATTGTCATACAGTAGCCTATTTACAGTAAAGGAAAAACACTTTACATAAACCTACCTCCTCTGTGGAACAAGCTACACCACCTCAGCTAATTTGGCAAGTATTGCACACATCGACACATTTAAAAAATGTGTGTTAATCTTTATTCTGTCTTGACAATGGAGTTAGGTGTTTCTCTGTGCAGGGCAAACAGCTACTGAATATCACATTTTAACTGTGGGTCCTTAATCATGTTCACAATTTAGTTTCTTAAAACAATTGCCACCGGGGTTTTCCTACTGATATTCATTTTATGCTGGTGCATGTTTTATGCTGTTAGAGGACACCCATGCCAATCTCAAAATGGCCTGTATTTTTTTGGCTGAGAGGTGACCTTACTTGTAACTGTGACCTGCCATAAACCATTTAATAGATTCCTCACTGGACTTTATCACCATCTGTGTTGGAGGACAAATCTGGTTTGGTTTGTACCAGACCGTCACCGAGGTGCTGCTGACCTTAAGGGGCAGGGGGAAGAGTCCAAAGCAAACCTACCAGCTCCCACCCTCCAAACACCCTCCCCACACACAACTTTTACATCTGCGCCAATTTTGTACCATGGTGTGTAAATAGGCTTGGTTTCGTTCTGAGACCTTAGAAATAACCATGATAAAAGTACATATAAATGCATTTCTATACAGGACACAGGAGAAAAGTGGGTTTTATAAGTGTTTAGTGCACCTAAGAAAGCTGTCTTACCCTTTGGCAGAAGTGTTTACCAGAGCTGATACGGGATTGGCTTTGTCTCCCATTCATATTTTCTTACCTCTTGGCACATTCATTGGCCATCATCTCTTTCACAACATTGATGTCAAACTCCAGAAAGATGGTGATCTTCTCTGTTGCACTGCAAACGAAGCATAATGATGCACAGTGTTTTACTGTTCCCCCATACCGATTTTTAATTTTCAATGTAACAAGATATTATCCCTACCTTTATTCAGAGCCACTATATATTTTCCAGCTTAAAACTCTCTTGCTGGGTACAATAGCATAAAAATAATTAAGTAAATTTATTTCTACTTCTTAAGTTGTTGTTTGTAATTTTCTAATTTCATTTGCATTTCAAATTTTCTATTGCATTTTGCAATCCTTTATTTCCTTTATTTCCAAACTGTGTATGTTGAGAAACAGAAGATACCAAAAAATGTGCCCAAAAAACCTGTTTTCTGAACCACACTGTACCTATCAAACTAGGACCAAAACAAAACTAACAGCAGCTGGAACCAAACAGAAGATTTTATCAGAGTAGGGACTTTACCCAAGTATCCACAGACAAAGAATGCAGCTCAACAATGCTTTCCAACACTTTGATGTCTGGAAAAAGATCAGGGAGTAGGTAGAGTGACACGGATGTTAAGCATCAGTAACTCTACTTATTGTTAACTGCAATTAAAAATATTTTTACTAATAAATTGAAACTTCTTAAGTTATTTCTTAATATTTATGGAAATTCCAACCTATAATTTGCTTCCCCTGTTTAATGAAACCTTCACTGGTTGTCCTGTTAACATTATTGATTTGTTTATTGTTTAGAATTCAACAATCCTGACAGCTCAAGATAAGACAAAAGTTATAGTCACCTTTTCTGTCTTCTAGACCAATTTTGTTAAATATCACATGGTGACACCAAAGCTGCATAGAGCAGTACAGATTAAAGGTTATTGAACTTTCTAATGGATATTTGGGGCAAAATTTTTCATTTTTTGCTCAGACAGGTTGTTTCAGTAAAGTCAGGGGATGCGTTTTATTTGTGAAATGAGCAGGACTTTGCTTTATGCATAGATTATTCTCTGGCTGCTGCCCTTCTGTGCAATTTGAACAGCTGTGGATAATTTTTTTATTTTTTAAGGCCTTTCTTTTTCACAGCTTGTTTGCACTAAATTAACCTTTTTCTTCATCTTTCACACAGGGTGCCATGGTAAGTGATCAGTTGCTACGGTAAATATGTGCAAATCCTGAAGGGGGTTGTCAACATGGCTTCAGTTACTAGCTGTGTAATTTGGACGCTGATAGTATAAGTATTGCAGTGGAAGGATGAAGAATTTATTCTCTCCTAAAACCAATCTTTCTTTCACACAAGAAGCACACAAATGCAGTTGTTTTGAGCCTATATTCTGTGTGTCAGTTAGCAAACAGACTTCCTACAGCATCAATTTGATTTTTAGCACAGTGCCTCAGCACACATCCTACCTGATCTGTGAGTAGTTCCTTAGGTGTTCAGCTGAAGTTGTCAAAGCTGCCTCATATATTTACACAGTTAGGAGTAATTTCTTGAGTAAAAATGGTGATGTTTGAATAATTTTTCCCCTACCCATCACTGTCCATATCAGCTTGCCTGTTGTCCTTTTCAGTTTTGAAAGAATATGGGCTAACTCCATTTTGTTGTACATCAAAGGAGAAATAATGAATACAATTCATTACATTAATTGTTATTTTAATTGTTTGTCCCTGAAGAGTGTTAATTAAGGCAGTTGCATTTCAGACAGTTCATTACAATTAAAAGTGTGTGTAGCTGGGATGGCCTGATGAGGGTGGCTATGATGTTTGAATACCTACCCTGCGTAGCTGCTGGTTGAATTTGAACATGAGTTAGAAGAGACTTATCATCTGGCAGCTGACATTGTCCTAAATATCAGTCCTACACAGTTAATTATTGATTATCTATAGATAATCACTCTGTCTATTAAGAAAGTTGTGCTGCTGCATCAGCTGTTTCACAGTCTGTTGTTCAATCTTCCCACTTTCAAAGTACACTCAATCCTCCATAGAGCAAAAGTGTTTGTTATGACTTGTACCATGCAGAGAAATATTTTGTATGTTTAATGAGGTGCCCCTGTTTTGCATGCTTTGCAGGTTTTGCTGATCTTTGCAAAAGAAGACAACCAGAGTGATGGTTTCTGGTGGGCTTGTGACAGAGCTGGGTACAGGTGCAATATTGCCCGCACTCCAGAGTCAGCGCTTGAATGTTTTCTTGATAAGCACCAGGAAATAATTGTTATAGATCACAGGAACTCCAGATATTTTGATGCGGAAGATATCTGCAGGTAACCTAAAGGACCGTATGCTTCTCTTGAACTTCAGAATATATTGTACAAAACAAAACCTCCTAATTTTAAAAGCAAAAAAAGGGGGGGGACACGACCCAGAAAAAAAAAAGAGCCCCCAAAATTATAGTAAAATGGAATTTTGGAGATTGAGGCCAGAAGTTTTGCAGTAAAAGGAGAACAACATGAAAAATACACTTTTCGCAAAGCTGAATTGCAGAATCGTCTCTTTAGGTCATGGGCTTTGATCAGAACGTAAGCCAGAACTGCTGTGAAATTATTCCCTGCTGTCTGTATCTGCTTCTTTCCTGGGTTACTGCTGCAACAAAATCTGAAGCTGCAGGGCTTCAAAGGAATGTGTTCATTTGTCCACTGGGTCAGGCACTTCCACCACTTCACAGAAGTTCTCATCACTCTTCTGGTACTCATGACAGCTCTAAGGTTGTAAGTGCTTCTTTGCTAAAGTACACTGTTTCAGCTGAAGCATACATTTTGTACCATACACCATACTGTGCTTCTCAGTCCATCATGAGCTGAAATTTCCCATGTTTATCACAAGGAGTATTTTAAAGCTCAAACACTTGTGGTGATGGAAGTTATTCTAAAAGACCAACAAAAATTACAAAGACCTTTTATTCAGGACAGGGTTAAATGATTGAAAAAAGTTACCTTTAACCAATAAAAGATGAACGGAGTGTTCTTCTGATAGCTGGTCATATTCTTTTCAGTTTCTCAATAACACATAAAGTGGTAAAATTTTGTTTATTCAGCCCTTCATAAATAACAGTATATCATATTTGTTATACCCTCTTTTCTTACTTGCGTGCCTCAGAAAAACTTCCCACCCTCTAAAGAAATTTTTACAATATCTAGAAGGACATATGGGAGAAGGTGATGGAGACTCTTGTTTAAATTATCTAATGGGTGTTGAAAATGCATTGTATAGAGTGACCTTTCTTAACTCATGCATTCAGGGCAGTCTGCTCCAAATGAACTAAGTAAACAGGGCGAACCTTTACTATGTTATAAAAGTGGATTCAAAGAGCAGCTGTTCATGTTCTGCGTTTTTGGAGCTCCTGTCTCTTCACTGCTTTGAGCAAAATCTGAGAAATCTGTTATCAAAATGGAAATGGATTGTCTAAGTGGTAATAGGTAGGTTTTGGCAGTGTGATATCCTGTTTTCTAACCTCAATGGTTTCTTTCAGTCCTGGTTTTCATCTGTATTGTCTATGAAGCTACTCGGAGTAACACTGAGAAAGCATGTGGTATAACTGAGAAATTTTCATCTCCACAGGTCTATTCGTGCCACAAAACCATCAGAGCACACTGTAATACTTGCTGTGGTTCCACGCATGTAAGCATTACTGTTTTGTGAAAGATTTTTATTTTACTTTATAAGAATGTTATGTATAATATTTATCTAAAAGTAGAAAGTGTCTTACTAGCAAGCTTTATAGAGTAAGTTTAACATTACTTTACGTGAAATGGGTTAGTGATGCTTTATGTGGCCTATTTAAGTATTTGACAACTTTCCATTTATACACACTAGTGCTATCCCTCTTGCCTCAACTCACCAGAATGTTGTCTTGAAATCCTTATTCAGTAATTCCTACCTCATGTATTCAGGCAGAATTCTTACTGACTTAAATACATTTTTATGAAATACCTTCAAAAAGGAGACCTTTCCTGTTTTTGTTAAAACTCCTGAACACTACTGAATCATTCTAATTTTATTCATTTCCTAGCTCAATTAAAATATTAGGAAATGGAGACACAGGAGAAGAAATATTCCTGCCAAGATTAGAAAATAGACTAAGATTGCTGCTGAGCAAGGCTATACAACTTGCTTCACCTTTTACTTAATAGCACTTTTTTAGATTCTTTCTCATAGGATATCACAGGATGTCTTCTATCCTCCTCATGTTTTGTGTTTGTAGTGCACTTGTGTGTGTATGAAGAGACACAGGACTTCTGTAGAATATCTGTCAGGTTTGCTGTAGGAATAACTATCAGGTTGTATAAAAGTTGCAAATAACTATAAAAGAAGACTATAACATCAACTTCTATAATAGTATGATTTTATGTATGTATTTTATGGAAGAGTGTTCTCACTGCATTCATTATATTTAGGTAACTATATCAAACTGATACCATCTCATTCTTGAATGATGTGTGATCATACAACATACCAGTTCTGTTTAATATCTTTATCAATGATGTGGATGAGGGGATTGAGTAAGTTTGCGGAGGACACCAAGTTGGGTGAGGATGTTGCTCTGCTTGAGGGTAGGAAGGGTCTACAGAGGGATCTGGACAGGCTGGATCGATGGGCCAACGCCAGTGGTATGAGATTCAACAAGGGCAGGTGCCAGGTCCTGCACTTGGGTCACAACATCCCCATGCAGCGCTACAGGCTTGGGGAAGAGTGGCTGGAGAGCTGCCTGGCAGAAAAGGACCTGGGGGTGTTAGTCAACAGCCTGCTGAATATGAGCCAGCAGTGTGGCCAAGAAGTTTGTATCAGAAGTAGCGTGGCCAGCAGGACGAGGAAAGTGATTATCCCCCTGTATTTGGCATTGGTGGGGCCTCACCTTGAATACTGTGTTCAGTTTTGGGCCTCTCACTACAAGAAAGACATTGAGGTGCTGGAGTGTGTCCAGAGGAGGGCAATGGAGGTCATGAGGGCTCTAGAGCACAAGTCTTATGAGGAGCAGCTGAAGGAACTGGGGTTGTTTGGCTTGGAGAAAAGGATGCTGAGGGGAGACCTTATCACTCTCTACAACTACCTGAAAGGAGGTTGTAGCAAGGTAGGTGTCCGTCTCTCCTCCCAAGTAACAAGTGATAGGACAAGAGGAAATGGCCTCAATTTGCACCAAGGGAGGTTTTGATTGGACATTAGGAAACATGTCTTCACCAAAAGGGTTGTCAAGCATGGGAACAGGCTGCCCAGGGAAGTGGTTGAGTCACCATCACTGGAGGTATTTCAAAGACATGTAGATGTGGTGCTTAGGGACATGGTTTAGTGGTAACTTGGAAGTGTTAGGTTAATGTTTAGACTTGGTGATTTTAAGGGTCTTTTCCAACCTAAATGATTCTATGATTTTTTTTTTAGATCTGCTGACCAAGAAGAGACTTCTGTTCTTCCCCTTCTAAATGCAGGCTTTGATAGGGTATGTATAAATTACATATTTAATATAGTAACCACAATTGTTTCATAAATTACAGACACTTCTGTTTCCTTAAATTGAAAACTATATATTTGCTTCTGTCAAAAATTTATTCATGAAAAACCAGTGGCAGTTGACTGGGTTTTCTTTTCTTTTCAATAGTGTATCCAAGAACTACAAGACATAAGACAGTCTGTGATCTAGCTAATCCTTCCAGAGTAAGCAGGAATGCTGAGATTAATTTCTTGTGGTCTGGGTGGGTGGTGAGTGGGTTTTGTTTATGACTGCATTAAAAAACCAATGATGGGGGCCCCTGATTAATGTGTGCTGCGTATCGCAACCTGCTGAAACTTCTGACATCTCTAGGTGCCTCGGACTGCTGGGATTCTTCTTCTGAGGGGACTACAAGCCTAGTCCAGCTTCTCCTGATGTGAAGAAGATTTTAATATTTTTTTTGTGAGGTCTATTGTGTTGGATTGCACCTGTTCTTCTCAGGATAGCATTAGATTCTCTCCTATACAGGCAGTAGAAGGGAAGATAAATGTTCATACTGTTTCTCAAAACAGCTTTGTAGGAAAGACCAGAAAAGCAGGAGTTCTCAGCTCTGAAAATCTAGGTCTGTTGCTTACCGTCTTCCAACCTTTGTGTGAGTGGCTTTGGATACATATTAATGTCATGTTAATGTAATATAAATCAGCTGTAATCTTAAAGTTAGCCATTCATAAGGAAGGTTATGTATTCGAAGTGATAGGAGCACAGCAGTGGATACTGTAGTTAGGGAGAATTAATTACATATGGTTAGGACAATTAACTGTAACAAGGAAAATCAGAGAAGGAAGGGAATTAACCCAGGCAGAATCTCATGCCAATATACTCATACTGAGTCCAGTATCTGGGCTAACTCATATTTAGTTAGGTTTTCTTTACAAAGCAGAATGTGCACCAGAGTCACCATTTGTAGAACATCTCCACAAAGACGTAATAGATCTTGTCTGTCTTGCAAGGGTATTATGGGAGCAAAAGGAATAAAAACAAAAGCATTTCTGAAGTGCTTAGATGCTCCAAAAAATGGAAAAGTTGAGGCCCAACTCAGGCCCAAGAAAGGTCAGCCCAAGAGCTTCCTTAGTAAAGGCTTTCTTAGTATAACTTCCAGTGCTTTCTTAGTATAACTTTCTCCTTCTTGCTCCAAAAAAAAAAAAAAAAAAAATCAAATAAGTATTTCTTCTCAAGTCTGGTGTTTTATTTGAGAACAATGCAGGGCAATATGTTTTACAGGCTAAATTGTAACTGTAGGTGTAGTACTGAGCAGAGACAGAGGAGACACTGTGTGGCTCTGAGACACGTCTCAGGGGCACACAGTCTGCCTAGGAAAGTAAAATCTTTTTGCACCTGACAGCTGCTCTTAACCATTCCCTCTAGCTGTCCCAAATTTATCAGAGAGCTTGCATAATATAGCAATTCCCTATTGGAATTATTTTCAAGTCTTTAAAACACATCTGATGTCAAAGGTCCTATTTTCACAGTGGGGTGGACGGAGGAATTATTTCTGCTTGGATGGGGTCAGTAGGGACTAAATCCATTAACACAGAAAACCTGCCCCTACACAAAGAAAGATTTAAAAATACCTTTCTTCAAAAAGAGAGACAGTATTTGCAGGGCATCTCTTTCTCAGCAGCCAAAAGATATTTATTTTTGGAAAATTGTATCTGCTCAAATTATAAGATTCTGTTCACTATTTTTATTTTTAATTCTACCTTTCTGGTAGCTTTGTTTTGCATCATCACTGTTCAGCATATCAGCGTTTGTCCTATTTTTGCCCATTGTCTTCTTCCTCTTTCCTTGACAAAGCACTGAATGCAGTTGCTCTGTCTGGTGGTGGCTGTCTTCTAAATGCCCCTCCAACTTGGTTAGTAAAAACTCTGAGCTTCTAGACAATTTGTCTGTCACCTTTTTGTAGAGTTTTGTATACTTTTTACATCAGGTTTGGATCTAAAGATTCCAAAGAACTCCCTTCATCTTTTTTGAGGGATACTCTTGCAAATAACGGTATTATTGGGGTTTTTTGCGCAGCGAGTAGCAGATTAATCTGCTTTAAAATGTTCTGTTACCTTCATGTGTACTTATGTTAGAGTAATATCTTTCTATGTTTATGCATACCTATAATATATATTGTAACTAGTCCTAAAGAAATCACTTCTCATTTCTTCTAATGAAATCAGTGATGATTGATCACTATCTAGATCTTGATCGCTATGCTCACTAAAAGGTCTTAAGGACAGAGGGACATTTTGGGAGCCTTTTCTGTTAATTTAATACATTCCTTTGGCATTTTTCTTTATGCTGAATTATTTCTGGTTTTTCTTCCTCCTTCCCAAGAAAGTCTATTTTATTACATCTTATTTTTTAATATTTTTTTTTTTGCTTATATCATTAACAGCTGTTGTGTTTGTGTTTTAATGGTGTTGTTAAAACAGTACATTTATGGTGCTGATTTTTCTTTTTCCTCTCAGCCTCACAAATCTAATAATGATGGGCCTACTTAGGAAGGACTAATTTAAATTCCTGAATCACTTTTAACTATGATTTAAATTAGCAAACAGGGGATCTTAATGTTTGCAGTTACAATCTTGTCTTGTATTTTGAACATTACTACTTTTTCTAAGCAAATGTTGATGCCTGTTGACCAGTTACTATTAAAACTTTCTGGTTTGCAACAAAATAAATCTTTAATATTAGACCTAGTACTTCTTGCTAAGCAAGAAGAATGATGTACTTCTACTAGCTGATGACACTTGTGACTTATGTCAAGCTCTGTATAGGACAAGTATGGAATCCAATTTAATGAAATAAAATGTGATTTAAGACTATATGTTGGTTAAATCAAAATGTACTGTATAAATAGTAAACTTTTTAAAAAGGAAGTATTGTTGTCTGCTTTCCAGTATTTGAGAGGTAATAGATCTTTATCTTCTCATGCCTCATTTAGATGCACAGATTAGAAAAAGGAATTTTTTTCCTGCTTTTTTCAGGTCCCAATTGATTTCTCAGCTTTGAATAAGGCAATGAATGACTGACATCAGTACTACAAACTTAAATAAAGAGATTCTGTGCATCTGTAGAAAACTATACAACAGTTAAGAACAGGTTTAGCTTCAACAAGCTACAATTCTTAGTTCCTAGCCAAAGATTTGTGCCGAGATAGTGGTTGGCTTTTGCCAGTAAACAACAGCGGTTAGATTTTGTCACTAAACAACACAACTTTAAAATTCAATTTATAAAGAGCTTTAGTACACTCTAGTAAGTTTAGTTTGTAAAATAGGTTGCCATCATTGTTAAATTGTATATTATTGATTATTGAACATTTGAAAGAGCACCCTAAAACTGAAAATCTGTATTTACGGTAGTGTAGAAGAAAATTTTGTTTGCAGACAGTTTATTATACAAAAACACGACACCATTTACACCTTTGCTTCTGCCACTTTGACATTGTGCTTTTTGGTTTCCCACGCATTCACTTAGTGTGTGAAATGAGAGTTATAGAAATATTTTAAGATCTTAACATTAAGGAGTGGAGCAGACCGGTGTCAATAGTTATTTTTAATTTTACTTTTTTACATTCTGGTAGTAGCTTGGGATTAAGCCATTGGTCCTCAAAACACAATTTTTTATATAGGAGAGAAGCATGGATTTCTTAAAAGCCATTCTTTGTTCCTTGGAGGTTTCAGTGCTGCCTCTTGACTCTGCATGCAGCTGTGCTCTGAGAACTAGTGACAACACATGGTATCATCTGTGAAAACTGGAGTGGGTACATGTATTTCTAAAGGAGTAATTTAGCTCTTCATAGCAGAATTTTTCTAGTGAGCAGCAAGCTTCAACTGAAGTCAGAGAATCTACTTCTGTGTCAACATAAAGTGTCTAATTTCAACAAGACCTTTCCACTTACCACCTTTGCCTAACAGAGGACATTATCTCCTTTCTGAAGTACATAAAAGTTTGTTAACTGTTGTCAGCATGCTCCTTTTATGCTTTTCTGCACTTATGAATTCACAGCGATAGCTCAGTGAGTTTACTTGCGGAGCAAAGTTACTTTACGTTCTGAGCTTCAGCTGCAATATGTGCTTGAAAACAAATGAAATCCCAAATAATTTTTTTTCTTTTTTAGCATGAATGTTTTATGTCTCTAAGGTATTCCATTTCCATTTTGAATAAAGGATAGATGTTCAAAATGAAACATCAAGACAAGGATGGGTTTGTGTGAGACAGTGTTTGGATTTTTTTAGATTATCTGTTTCTAACTAGGTTGCTAAAACCAACTGGAAAAATTCACAGTTGACGTATCAGCATATTTTTATACTTGCTTTGTATTTGGGTAGCCATGTTGTCTTAAGAACTAGGAAATCATTCCTGGAGAAAAGATGACTACTGAACACGAGAGATACAACTATAGCTTTTTATTTCTACAGAATCACAGGATGCTTGAGATTGGAAGGGAGCTCTGGAAGTCATTTTGCCCAACCTCCCTGCTCAAGCAGGGCCACCTAAAGCAGCTTTCCTAGGACCATACTAGCACCTAGTCTCCTAGGATGGAGACTCTGCCACCGCCCTGGGCAACCTGTGCCAGGGCTCAGTCGCCCTCACAGTATAAGAAGTGTTTCCTGATGTCCAGAGGGAACTTCCCGTGTTTCTGTTTGTGCCCATTGCCTCTGGTCCTGGCACTGGACAACCACTGGAAAGAGGCTGACTCTATCTACTTACACTCTCTCTTCAGTTATTTATATACCTTGATCCCCCTTTAAGCCTTCTCTTGTCCAGGCTGAGCAGTCCCACGTCTCTCAGCCTTTCCTCACAGGAGAGTTGCTTAATCAACTTTGTGGCTCTTTGCTGGACCTGTGCCAGCTCTCGTTATAAGGTTAGAGTTTTAGATGCAGGAACAGAAATAACAGTTTAAAACCATTCCAACCTATTTCATGCACTCTTGATTTGTCTTCCAGCAATTCATGGAGAATAGCAGCATAACTGCTTGTTACAATGAGCTGGTTCAAATAGAACATGGGGAAGTACGATCTCAGTTCAAATTACGGTATGTAGAAGTGTAAGAAACTGCAAACATCAACCGCTTGGTCTACATAATTGTGTCAGGTTACTTTCTGCTTCTTCCCAGCTACATGTATATGTGCTTTGCATCTGTATGTTAACTACTATACTATACCCTTATTTCCTTCTGTTATTTTGTAAAGGACAAATTTAAGTGCCTTAATAACTGTTACCCTGAGAAAGCTTTGTCTGTGTATATTTCATTCACTGGTGGTTTAAATGACAGCTTTTCTTAATGTAAAGTGCAGTACGTGTCCTTTATTTTGATGCTTGCTTGTGTCCCATATGTCTTGAAGTGCCCATATTGAATTTGGGAATGTTCTAGCAGCCATTACTATCAGCATCACAGTCAGGGCAACATCCTTTAGCAGAAATATTGCAGAACAATGACTTTGGCTCATTTAATTGCCAGGGTAGCATTTTAAAAGTGTTGTCTAGTGTGTAAGGTTTATGGGCTGCAAATTCATATGGTGGTGGAACTTCATGAAGTCATTCTTGACCTCATGTGTGTGAGATTTCGTATCTAACAGCTTGAGTTAAAGCTTGAAGTTGAAGCTTGAAGTTGAAGTTGAAGCTCACATATCTAACAGCTTGGTCCGGCTCTTCATACACTGAGTTTTTACTTTCTTGCTTGGGTGAGACCTGGCACAGAGGAGCACAGTTTTTTATCTTAGTGAGAAATTAAATTACTTTCATTCCCTTATCACTTTTTCTTTAATGTGACTGATTTTGTATTTAATATAGATGCCTATACATGCATGTAAATATGTTTGCAACTCAACTAAATGGAAAAAAAAGGCCTTGAAGTTGAATGTTATGAAGAGAAGGTGTAATTCCCTGGGTGTGATAAATTAATTCCAGTTCCATCTATGGAAAATACTCTCACTTCACTACAGGTTTCTGTGTCTCTGTTTAAGATGTAGATTTTTCTAATATTTTCTTTGCAAACTGATCCCAGAGTGACTACACATTCAAATTAATAAGTTTGTGCATGCAGGATGCAATTGCAGTAAAATTTAAAAATAATAATAATAATAATTTGGGCTCACATGATTTTTAATAGGTGTTTTCCAAAACTCAGCAGGAAAATAAAGCAGCTGTGAAATTTCAGAAGTTAATTAGGTGTTATGGTAATCCTGACTTGGTTTGTTGTTCAGTTGTAAATGCAACATGAAATGAGTGACTTCTGAATTAAGTTAGCACAGATCAGAAGCGTCAGTTTCGTAGAGAAAGAGTAAGCTGTCACTTATATGCACAATGCTTGCAGTTTGTGCTTCATTTCAAGAACAACATGTCAATATGGTGTGAGTACTTCTACATGAGTAGTGTAAATCAGGAATGCAGATAATTAAAATTTCATCAGAGGGAGCATGATTCATGTTGGCTACCATATTTTTCTGCAAGTTTATTTATAGCAATCACCAAAAAAAACCTTAAAATTAATTAAAATTGAAAGGAAACAATGTCAGTCCCAAGTGGCATTTCATCTACTGACAGTTCTTTTATCTATATTATTTAAGGAAAAAGCAGTATACCACCCACTTGTAATTCTGCTTTCTTTTGCTGTCTTGAATGTAGTTACATAAACTGTGAGCCTACTTCTTTTAATTTATGTAAATCATAACATTATATAAAATGTATTCTGTGTTATCATGTCTTTTGTATACAGATAATACACATTACATATATATTTATGTGTGTATATATATATTCACATCATCTCTGAACATGACTGGTTTGGGAACCTTTGGCAGCATTGCAAAATTATATGAAAAACAAACGGTGCTATTTTTGGGTTTGCTACTGCCACAGCCAGATGCAGTCCCAGAGTAGCTAAGTAGTTTAAAGAGTTTAATAGATGCAGACCCAGGACAATTAAATAGTTAAATACTCTTCATCATGTAACAAGCACAAGTAATTCTTATAAGCAACAGTTGCACTAACATCTGGGGGCATGAAGTAGTCTTTTAAAAGATAAACTTTCTGGAGAAGCTGATGTCTTGCAACAGAGGATTTCCTGCTTGCTCTGCCTGACTAGGCAGGTGCTCTAAATGAATATACCATTTAAAACTAAGCAGAACTAGTGTCTGGTATTGTTATATTTATAATATGGTTATACTTTATAATATTATGGTTATAATTTGTTTTCATCCCTGTGGTTTAATTAAGTGGGGGGAAAAAAGCATTGCACTGTATGTCTGTCCCACTGGATCTCTGACCTGTTTGCTGTCTAAGAAGGTTTTCTCTACAGCTTCGTAAAAGTGAAAGGGAAGGGAGAATATTTTCCAAAAGTTAGTCAATGGAATTAAAACCACAATATTTCAGGTGTTCAGACACAAGAGAAACATGGTGAAAAAGTAGGAGCAGCCTAAGAAAGCAGTATATAAGTTTATGTCAGCGGTCAGAAGTGTCTTTCCATTCCAAGGGAGCACTCCGCTTCTCCACATAGCTTCTTCTGGTTTGAAGCTTAGTTGGACATCCGTGGGAAGTGTGTATTAATCAAATACTATATGGGTCATTTAAACTTGTAATTTTGCTGTCTTGGTTACCAGATTAAATGAAAATACTAAGCCCTGAATAGTGCAAATGTAGCTGTGTGTTTTCTTGCAGAAAGTTTACGTAATGACATTTGTTAGTAGTTGGTGTACCAGACAGGCGCCTATCACTGAGGTAAATTAGTTGTTCCACACAGCTCAAAAATCACACTTTGAAGCCAGCTTGGACTTCTAGAAAATCACTTTTAAAATCACACTTGGGGGTCCTTTCATAGTACGAGCTAAAATACTGCTTTTGTCCATATACAGCAGTTTTTCCTACAAATCTTCGTCTTCAGGGCTGCATGTCTATGTCTCTGTGTATGTTTCTTTGTGTATCCTCTTTGGTTTTGAGTTACCTCCATGATGAGCAGAACCAGCAATGTCCTGTATTTCTTAATTCTTTAGTCATTGGTATTAACTCAAACCCCACTATGTAATCTGGGTGCAAGGTGTTCTTTTTAGGTAACAACTGTATACAAGAATGTTTATGTATGGTGCATTTATGGTCCTTACAATTAGAGGTACTTAGAAGATAATTAGTTTGTGTTCAGTCCAAATCTAAGATGAAGCACTAATATCTATTAAAGCAAATATGCCTGGGTTGTTTCTTTCAGTATGCACTCTTTCTGTAAATATAATATATGTATAATATTTTTTTTTTCTGGTATTAGGAGCCTATATTACTGTTAATTCCATCCTGTGTAAATAATAATTTAAGCAATTTAAATTTTGTAGCAAGAAGGTAAGACTTTTGTTTTCCTGCATTAATTCAAGGATAGTCCTGAAAAAAATGGCAAACAAAGACCATTTTGACCCTTAGTAAAGATCAGGATACACGGAAATCAAGTCACTGAATTATTACTTGGAAGCAGGAAAAATTATATTTTTCTGACTAGGACTTTGAGATGGCTTAAATTGTTTTATTATGTTGTATTACAACTTCTTTAATAGTGCCAATCTATTTGCCGTATTGAAAACTTTGTATATATCTACTGTGGAGATTTTTGTGTTCCCTATCTTTAATGACCACAAAACTTTCTATTCTGGTGTAACAGCCATTTGTTATTTTTACTGCCAATTGGTAGTTCCTGTTGTCTAGAGCATGTTTGGAGAAAGAAATATATTATTAAGATGCTGCAATATGCATAAGCAATTTTACAATGTGATCCGCAGTAAAAACACATTAATAACAGGGATGTCTGAAGCTGAATTTCCTGAAAAAAAATAACAGAGGTAGTGACGTGGTTTAGGGAAAACAACATGCTACCTTGTGATTCATCTGCCGATAAGTACAATATAACAATGTATTTATAGTGAGCAAAATGTTCTAACAGTAAAACTAATGTGAATCCTTCGCTAATTTCAGGGCTTGTAGTGCAGTGTTTACAGCATTAGACCATTGTCAGGAAGCTATAGAAATAACCAGTGAAGATCATGTCATTCAGGTAAGGAGAAAAAGCTATTTTGTAGAACTTGGAGAGAGGTACCCCAAAGAGATCCTTCCTCAGTAGTTTCTGTTCTATTTCAGCATTTTAGTGTTATTGCCTATTAGAAAGCCCTGTGCAATGACCTGCTTTATTTCTGGATGCTGCACATTGGTGCTTTTTGAATTCTTAAGACTTATCTTTCAGTAACTTTATGTAGATGAAAATTTTAAGTAAAGTAATGCTGCTTATGGTAAAACCAGCATGGAATCTGTAGCACAACTGGATAACCTGTACAGTAAAGAGTTTGGTCTCCTTCTGTGACTTCTGATAACAGCTTACATAATGCCTTCTGTGTTCTTACTTAAATAAAATGGTTCACCATTACAAGTTATTTTTATATGAAAAACGCTGAATTGTAGGGATCTGTGGTTATGGCTTTAGACGTGTAACTTGTAACAGTTTGATAGTTATTTGTGAGCAATTATCCTTTAAGTATGTTCTCTTTCATATTATCCTAAAGTACTTTTGTTTTGGCAGTATGTTAATCCAGCCTTTGAACGGATGATGGGGTATCACAAGGGAGAGCTTATTGGCAAGGAACTTACTGAGCTACCAAAAAGTGATAAAAACTGTGCAGATCTTTTAGACACTATCAACACATTTATTAAAAAAGGAAAGGTAAGCAAATAAAATAACTCATAAGAAATTGCTTTAGATTTCTGTTCTGTTTTATTTTTAATGCTCTAAGTTTAAAAACACAGGATGTGGTTTTCATTAGTGCACATATAAGACCACAATTCTGCTCCTCAGATGTCTTAGGACCACAACAGCTCATGCATCAGACAAGTGACAGGTTTCTTTAGCTTTGCTTTTAGGATCTGACTGAACTCCTCTACCAATCCGTTGGCTTAAGACCAATATAAGAACATTTTCTGTTTTTTTATTTTGCTTAGAGGCCATGGAGCTTTTGTGACTTGGAACATAACAATTTGTCCCTCAGTCAGCCTGTCAGGTGGCTGCACCATCCAACCAAAAGGTTTAACAGTTCTGTGACAACTGCAGAGCCTTCATTGACTGCATGCTTTAAGCACCATGTGGCATAAATCAGTTGTGACCAAAATATATGAGCACTCAGTGGGGTTTGTTTTTCTATGGTTAGAATATCTGCAGTGAACTTTGAGCTCCTGTTGTGGTGGTGTCAGGCCACAAAAGTGCTACATGTTCCTGGCCATATGTTCCCCTAATACATGTAACACTATCTTATCCCATCTCCCACGGGTTGCAGAAGTACCTCTCGCCCTTCCTTGTTTCATCCTCTGCTTCATGAACTTTGAGGGGTTCTGGAGCCTTTGAGTCACTTCCAGCAATGATCTGAGCTTTGGGGGTCACCGTCTGGAGTTGTCTGTAGGTTCACCTTGATTCATTAGCAGTACCTGCAGGCCACTCTTGCTTTGCTCCTCCTCATCTGTATAGGCTGCCCAGTTGCTAGCACTGCCTGTGCAAAGGCCGTGTGTCTTCTGCATCTGTCTGTCTTTGTCTGTGACAAAGAAAGTGTCTTCCATCCATCGTGCAACTTCATCCTACTCTGCTGCCAAGTAGTTCCATCCTTAAAATCTCTCTTCTTTGAGGTGATAAGGAGAGAGAAGCCCTCTGCTTTGTCTTCCTTTCTTCTCCAATCCATCCTGGAGGATATCTTTTATCTCTGCATCAGTGTACTCCTTAAGGACGGTGCATATATGGCTCTTGGTCAGCCTGGAGTCCTCTTGATGCTGTCCTGTAGCAGGGGGGTGGAGGGAAAATTAGTGGCCGGTAAGAGAAATGGGAATTTGCATGGGAGAACAGGATAAAAGATGCCATGAATAAATTGTTTCTTCCTTTTGCTGATCTAGAGTGCCTTGGATATCCATGGTCATGGGAAAACAGTCATGGAGTGAGAATAGGTTATTGGTTACCTGAGATTAGTTGAAGGACACTCTCAGGTCAAGAGCTTCTGAAATTTAGCATACATATCATTTCATGACTGAAAACTTCAAAGCTGAATGGCGCTCAGCACAGACTTTGGTTCTGCTGCTCCCAAGGGAGATATTCTCTGGATGTTTTGCAACCACCAATGCTTATGGTGGTACCTGGCAAGAACATTTGTAAACTCTCAAAGTAGATGATTCATAAAGTTCTTTGTAAAAATTGGATACTTTCTCAAGAAAGAAACATATTTACACTGTCTTTATGTTAGCAAATACCTGTTGAAGGTGCTGCTCTCTATTAATAAATTTTACACTATTTTAAAAAATACAACCATGAAATAATACGTAATTATTTACTACATAAGGACTATTTAATAATAAATGAATATTTGACTGCAAGCTATGTATTCTTAGATGGTGTCTCTGTTGTGTATGTTTGCTTAGGAATGGCAAGGAGTCTACTATGCAAGAAGAAAATCAGGAGATACTATCCAGCAGCATGTGAAGATAACACCTGTGATTGGTCAAGGAGGGTAACTAACATGTCCAGAACATAATTGCTTTCCAGTTTTTAGGGCCTTCTCTCTGCTTTCCCCACCTGTGAGTTTGACATGAACCTCCATATATTTAGTAGCAGGGTGATAACGTAACTGCTAACTTCAAGCAACATGGAAAGAGTAAGCAAAATTGCAAAAGTCATGTTCTTTGCTGACGTTTGTCCATTTTGGTGTAAGCATATGCTGGCTAAAAGAACTAGAATGTCATAACAATTAATTGTGTTACTGCTAGATACCTGCAAGATGATATTTAGGCTCATGCTACCATGCATTTCTTTATTGTTATTCTGCAGTATCCAAACTGTTCACCAGCCAGCTGGAAGGATGAGCAGCTGGGCCACCTCTTTGGTGTGCATGCCTGTGTGTGCTCACACCTTTGCAGTCTAGTATGGGCACGTTGCCCAGATCTGTTCCCAGATGTGCAGGTGAATTCCTGCAGGAGCAAAAGGATCAGGTGTTCTTGGGAGAAAAACACAGCTGTAACACTGAAGGAGTGCTTGTTGCCCACTTGTCTGTTTGGTGTTGGGTTTGGTATCTTGTTTTATGGGGGTGTGCACACCTCTGCTTTAGAAAACAGCAGTGTATCACTTCACTTCTCTCTTTACCATTTGATACGGTAACAAGTGATTATTTCTGTTGCTAGGAAAATAAGACACTTTGTGTCCCTCAAAAGGCTGCATTGTTCCAATGAAAACAACAAACAGGTATCGTATTTCTTTCATGTCATGATTTTCATCGCTTTTAGTAAACTGATATTTTTTAGTTTAGAAATTAATGTTTTTCCAAGAGGATGTGACTTGTATTGCCAATGTGATTCTCATTGGTTGTTGGAGCAAGCAAGAAAACTTTAGCTTTTGGATGGGCTATTCTCCTTTTGTAGGACTGCTGAGTAAAGAAAGAAAGGTCTGTGAAGTGTGGATGTGACAGTTGAGTCCGTGATACTGTGGAGCACCATAGACCATAGTCCAAAGGAAGTTGAGTTGAAGGGCTTTTTTCTAGAGCTGCTCTTGCCAGTCTGATTTTGTGTACTTAATGTCTAATAATGACCTATGCTCAGCTATCACAAGGTTTGCCAACACGTGGCTCTTGAATAAAGCATAGCCTTCACGCAGAACCTGAGACATTACATGCCCATCAGAACATGTGTTGTGGAGCAGTGTAATCCAGGCCACAACTCAAGTAAATCAAAGTAGTAGTTGACCCCAGTCTTTGCAGTCCAGGCACATATCCATCCGAGCAGGTCCTGTAGCAAAGTGGTGGCAAGGGGAGCTCTTTATTGTCATCTGCTCCTGGTCCTCTCCCTCCGAAATTGTCTGAAGTAAATGATGATATCGCATGCTTTGCCTCAAAAATACTCTAGTACGTGGCCTATAAAGAATTTTGGACTGTTGCAAACGAAGGAATGAAATCTATCTTTAGCCTGTGATGTACAGGGGTGAGATAGAAAGTGAGGAGCACAGGAAGTAACTAGGAATATTTTAGACTGAGGATGTTCTTGGGAAACATGTTTCCATGTTCTTTAGGGGAGGGGCTATGTATCTTGGTTTGTTTAGAATTTTAAGGTGCTTTTATCCCTGCTTCAGGTAAAGACACTTGTGCATAAAAGGTATTTAGAACATCACCACTATTTCTAATAGCCTCTGTGTCAGTATAACAACCTTGGAAAACTTCTACTATCAGAAGTTCATAGGTGGTATTCTGTAAAATTTGACTGTTGAAACCATCTCTTTTGCATAAGTTTTTGTAGGGGCAGGTGGTAACAAGGGAGAAATATGCACAGCTTTTGAAAGAACTTTGAAGGTCTGTCACTGAAAAACAAGGCTCAAAATATTTTAAACTGACCTCATCTTTGAACGAAAATGTGGATACTCGTATCAGCAGCAAACTACCATTTACAGTAGTGGTATGTCTTAAAGTGCTTAAGCTAGAGTGCAAGAGAGTTTTGTAATAGAAGCAGTGCTAAAGTTCCATGTATTTCTTTTTAATTCATTATTTAAACCTCATCATTGTTATTCAGCATTTATAGCTGCTTTGATGTTGATTTGAGAATAAGATACAATTTAATGTTTTTTCTATAATATACAGATAGCCGAAAGACCAGCACAGGGATGTGATACTCTTAGAGCAAGACAATCAGTGCAAGTCAATTACAAACTTGCAGCCATCTGTAAAAAGCAGCAGTAGGAATAGTAGATAAAAGTTCTTCTCTTTTCTGTTTTTTATTGCCCCATTCATTGGGCTGCCTAAGCCAGTAAGCTTAAGAAACAAATTTTAGTTAGGGACGTGTGTCTAAGGCCACGTTCATATTCTCTGTACTACTGTCACTTTTGGAAAGCACCATCAATTCATGTTTTTAGTACTGGTTCATGAGCAGCTATTGGTGAAAAAAGCACTAACATGATGAGCTGTAGGTCTGGGGAGCTTTACATGTCTGGTGAGCCCAGGGATATGGCCTTCAAAAGGTTCTCCACAGGTGTAGAGATCTACCACAAAGGCTAAAGACCCACAGCCTAACAGAAAACATGGTCTGTGGAGATTTAAGTTCCATTTGGGAAAAAACAAGGTGTATCCAATGGAACTAGGTAATTATTCTGTTTCACTTGTGTAGTGGGAGTTTCTACTTGTGTAGTAGAGCACCGGATGCTCTCACATCGTATGAAAAATTCAAACAGTGCCTTGGAATTTTGGGATTTTGAGATTTTGAGTGTGTATTTTGTTTAGGGTTGGCTGCTTTTTTGTTTTCATTTTAGACGACATATAGGAATATCTATATTATATCCCTAAGACTTCTTAGAGTTATTTTTGTAACGATACTAATGTGATGGTATCAATCCTGATCAACATTTGGACATTGCAGTTTTCCTAAAATCCATACCTGAATACTTAGAGCAGTGGAACTTTTCTCTGCCTTAAAAAAGTACTGGGTTTCTTTCCCAGCCACAGGTAATTCTTTATGGAAGAATAAAAGGAAACTGAACAAACTATTTAGTTAGTTACAGAGCAGTAAAAGCTGTTATGATTTGAATTTTGATGCAAATGTCTGATGTTTGCATCAACATAATTTTAAATGGCTTGATCTCAGCATTCAGACACTGTATGCAGACTTAGAAACAGCCTTACACTATTATTATGCATTGTTTCACCATAAAAAGGGTAGACATGTTCTTTGTCATTACTGAGAGCCTCTGTAAGGGATATCACAGTATGATTTGGAATCACTGTGTAAGAGCCTTCGTGGATTTCTGTGCCAGATTTATAACATACAAAAATTAAGCATGTTAGATTTATTCACGGGGAAAAAAAAAGTACATCTGAGAGTGTATCAAGCATACTTACAGCGAAGATTTATGAATGGGGTTTGACTTTCATGTGACTATTCCCATGTGCTGAAGCTTAGGTAATGATTAATGCTGCCTTTGTCAATTTGGACTTGGCGGGATAGAGTGTTCGCACATCCATAAATTTACAACAGAGGTGGTGTTTATCCTCTTAAGAACATGTTGGCCCAAGATTAGCTGTGTAACTGCCCTCATAACTTACCTGGGTGTGCAAGAATGATGGAAAAGAGAATTTGTGTCATTCCTTTCCTTCCTTTCCTGAATAATCCTTGCAAGGACCATGCAGCATGCACAGTCACAAAATGATATGGACGCTAAAAGTGCATAAATGCAACTTGCCGTACTATCTTTTTAACTCACAGGTTGCAACCATGGATTTCATGCTTCCATGCAATCTAGTGCTTTGCTATAGGCAGGTGGTGGATTTGGTGAGAGGGGCCACTCACCATAGATTAGATGACAGTACTGGACTCCTAAATATGATGCATAATGAATAATGTGTAAGTGCAGTGTCAAGCAAGTGTTTACTCATCTGAAGTAGAGGGCATGTATACCTTCTCTAGTGAATACAGTTAAAAAAAAACCAATAAAGCAACACATTCTTTTTAGTCATTTTCAGCGTCTCTGATAGTTACACCTAAATTTTTCATGTGCTAATTTTAGAAGGAAGACTTGGGGAACTGAAAGTTCTTCTCAGTTTTCCTATTAACAGCAAAATACTTTCTTGTAACCATGTAATGAAGGAACAGGGGTTTGAAGCAATTAGCAGATATTAAACTGTCATGTATTTGACAGACTGTGCTTTTGTTTCCGAGCAGGATGGAAAAGCAGAGGAGTGTTTCATCTGTGTTATTGTAGACCAAGCAATAGGTACAAACGTTAAGACGAAATATGACATTTAAATTCTAAGAAGGATTGAAATATCGGTGGATCCATCCAAGATGTTTCAGAAGCATAAAGAATTAAGATTTTGTATTTAACTTTTCATTCATGAGAATGATTAAAAATTACTTGGAAATAAAGAAAGTTCTGATGGATGACAGCTACCTCTTCCGTTCAATTGCTGGAGAGTTGTTTTTGTAACTGGGTTTTTTGAAGTCCAGTTTATCAGTGACTCATGAAAGGAGCATGAAAATTTAGCTTAGATAGTACTAGGAAAATGGTTTTTAAATTACTGTACAGAGGGAAAAAAAGAGCATTTTAGGATTATTTTTTTTCTTTTTGTGTTTTGTTCCTGGAATCTTTCAGGTTCATATGCAATTTGCACTTAAAACACTGTCTGAAAATGAGTATCAGTTCTCTTGCAGACACAGACATTAAACAGGAACTTGGTACATAAAAGCCTTATCGTATCTGTGATTTCCTGCATTGCATATCTGTTTACTTTCATATTATTTTTCTACATATGATTACAACTAAAGATGAGTATTTTCCAAACACTTTTTTTTTTAAATGTTCGAATGTCGACCTTTTAAAATCTTTTTGTATTCCTTTTCCTTACATATGTATTTTACTCTTGGTGCATCTTCAGCTCTACAAAAGTCACCATGATGAGAAGTACACAGAAGACAATTCTCAGTCAGGTTAGACTACTATAATTTACCTTTATATACCGCTGTGCTTAAGGTGGTGGCCGGGTGCTTTGCTGGTATAAAATGTTGTCATTTCCCTCTGTCGAGTCAGTGGTTGGAGCAGATGGCCAGTGATGGATGCCAGCTGCTCTGATGTCGCACCACCAACTGGATTTGTAACCATCATTAATAATTCAATCTCCTGTTCAGAGCTCTTGCTGTGCATTGTGAGTAAAGATGCATTGCTCTCTGTTGTGTTAAAACAGTGTCTGATCCTGAAGGTGGTGTACCCTGGCACACCTTTCTGCTTGAAATTCATATGGAACTATGCTGATTCATGCCAGCAGACCTGCCCCAGTGCTTCCAATTTTAAGACCTGTCAGAAGGCCATTGGTTTGGCCCCAGCACAGGGCTGAGACTGCAGTGTCCAGGGTAGAGCTAGTCATGTCCAGTCAGCCCTGAGCTGTTGCAGCACGTCTGCACAATCTTTGCCCTGTGTCTTGGGCAGGTTTGCTTGCTTGCTGACAGTGCATTCAAGCTCTCAGCAACTTCTGCAGACAGCTTTTGACTAAAGGTATGAAGTATAGGGGGATAATCTCTTCTTCGATGCTGTGTAATGTTTGAAATAGCCAGTTTCCCTGAAGAAGCCGGCACTGAAGGCCAATTCTAAGGCTGTAATTATAGTGATCGAAGCTAGATGCAGCACTGCTGTTTTATTCTGAGTGAACAGATTCTTGTGCCCTCTTACCTTCTGGCAGCCAAGGCCCTTCCCGCTATCAAACACTGGACAATGTTGCTGTGCAACGTCAGGCAGCTTCTGATTTTCACACAGGAGGAGGATCTAACATAACAAAAGCATGGGAAGTGACTGCTTGACATCCCCTACTGTTTCAAGAAGCATAAGAATACATACAACCATTGGAGAGCCACACAATAACGGGCAAGAGGGAGAAGAGATAATACATGCAATTTGCTGCTCTCATTACCATTGCTGAATCAGAACCAGCCCACCATGTATTAAGCTGTTTGCTCCTGTGTCCCTGTAATAAATGCAGTTTTTCTTTCTTGCTGTTTCTTTCTTGCAAACAGGGGAAGGTGAGAACATCTGTGAATTAAGCTGAAGAACACCTATTACTAGTTAACACATAGTTACTAGCTTACTAATATATTTTACAGATTATGTGGGGCATTTAGATTTGCTCATTGCTGTCGCAGATTTCAGCAAGACTGGGAAGCCACATCCCATGAAGCCATGCTGATGACTGTGGTGCAGTGAAAGCAGGCAACCTTAGAGTCAAGTGTTTGTGGTGTAGGTTATCCTTCCCTGCAGCCCATGGCTGTGCTCCAAGGATAAATTCCCAGAGCCGTGGGCATATACCAGTATGTTGTGAGGGTAGAAAAACAACCCATGTGGATCGTGCTGTTTGTGATGGTGTGATTTGTAACACATCTGGATGGGGAAACACTTTGCTCACCAGGTGAAGGAAATTTTTTTTATTTAGCCAGTTAAATATTTTCAGCTGAAATTATAGCATGGCATAGAGTAGCTTTTATGCACCTGTGATTCTCTAGGTGGCACTAGCAAAGTTTCCATCTTGCTAGTGTGTATTTAACACAAGGAGAGTTGTCTTGTCTGCTGCTGCCACTCGCAGCTGTCTTTATGGTAAATGTTTGCTTCCACTGAGGTGCCTTATGTTAAACTCCTCCAAATATTAAAGGAAAGAGGCTTGAAAGAGGAGTCCTATCAAATAAATAGATAAAATAATTTAATATGCTTTAGTTATTCCCCACTCTTAGCTGCAAGGGAGGAAAATGCTTCCCATTTCTCCAGTCGGGACTACAAAAACATAGAAATACCCAAGCTGTCTTGTAAATCTGTGGTAAAGTAAAGAATTAAGACAGAAACTGTATTTTAGTCATTTTTTAGATGGATATATTCTTAATTCTGGAGAATTGCATACTAACATTTTATTTTGTTAAAGACAGGCTGCATATATTCTATCTCGTGACATGGTTATGCAAATTGGTCCTTATGTTGAGAATATCAGTGTTATGATATTTCTGATTTCTTCACGTGGTGGTTATCTCCTTTTGAAAGCTTGCTGGGGTCTCTGATCTTTGAGTGGCATTTCAGATACTCTGAGAATAGGTACTTAGAGACTCTTGCAAAGAGGTGCGTGGATGCACAATTGCTGTTTTTAAACATGAGGGAGAGTGAAGACTGTAATGTTTTGGAGGAAAATGAAATTTTACCAGATCTTTGGGGTGGGTTTTTAGTGGGGTTTTTTTGAGGCTTTTCCCAGGCATTTCATCCAGCTATTGCATTTGTCTGGATATGATAATTTCTCTTGCTTTAGCAAATGGTGATTTCAAGAATGACAGCTTGGTGCTTGGTTAATTTTCACAGCAGCTGAATTGATTGTTTATAATCATTCTCAGTGTGTTGGATTTTTCTCAAGCACAGGGTACAAACAACTACTGTAATTAAAAGTAAAAGCTGTCTGAGTCTGAATTGTGCTTGAGCTGAAAGAGTGTAGACTGAGACTGGGTTTTTCTCACTTAGCTAAATTTTGAGGCAGTAAAACTCAGGCTTGTTCAGTGGTTGGTGGAGAGCAAAAGGGACTTGCAGGAGGGGTTCAACCACCTGCCTGAGACATCTCTCCTAAGGCAGGATCTTTGACAACTACCTTAGACAAAGACAGCCTGAAAGACTGCTGCTTTTAGGGAGCTAAAGTTAGGTGAAGCAACGCCCCTGTTCCAAAAAGTGTCTTGACTTCTTTGCGAAACAGTTTTCCAGGTGACTTTAGACGAGCTGCTGTAAATTGATAGACACTGAGTCCCTTGTTATGATGTGCACAGATTACAGTATTTCCCCCACTTATGTGGTATCACTAAGATCGTTTAATTAAATGTTCAGAATTTTAGATGGAGGAGGCTTTGTAGAGATCTTACTTAATGCATTTTTAAAGTTTTTGTTTTGTATTTACAGAATCCCATTCCTTCAAATGCAAGAACAGAAGGAAAGACTCAACGGATGTTAAGTCAATAACATCTCAAAGTAGTGATGGTAAGAAAGTAAAGTGCCAAAAATGACATTATAAATAAAGAAAAAACTTGCCGTAGGCAATAAAAACAGAGAATGAAAAGAGGAACCAGACAGATTCACAGCTGATCAAACAGAGATTACTCCAGTTTTTATAACTGCTGTAAAATTTCTTTATTCTGATTTGCAAAAACAATGCCCCAGCATGAGTACCAGCATCACTAAAGAATGCATGCAGCAGGTGGTGCCTTTGCAGGGAGGAGGAGCGGCTGTGCCACAGAATCGGGGGAGCCTGCTAAAAGGGTGCATGGTGAAGCATTAGTTCCAGCTCTCTTAGAAAGCTGCTGCTTGTGCTCCCAAACCAGTATTTTGGTTTCATTAGTGTGGGACATGAAGAGACCTGTTGCTGCTGGTTACTTGAGAGCAGTACTTCTGCTCCTGACCCTGCTCGTGACTGCTTGCTGGGGCAGTGGTGGCAGAGGTTTCTTTCTGCCCCAGGTTGTAGTGAGAGAAGCACAGCTTACGAGAACCAGGAACGGCTTTCATTAGAGTAGCTGTATCACTGAGATGAGAGACATAGACACACATACTCTCACAGGAGGAGCCACGTCTGGCAGAAATCCATTGCAAACAAAGAGAGAGTGAGTGGCAGCTACTGGGCATGAAGTATAATACAGCTTAAGTATACCTTATTTCAGTATAGCTGAAGTGACTGATGGACAGAAAAACTGACAGCAGAACTGAGGGATGGATGCAAAGGAGGCAGACAAAAATGCAAGAAATTAAAGAGTAAAACAAGAACTGGCAGGAGAGGAGACACAGGAGAAGTGGGAGAAGAGGCTGGATTTTGTCTTGCTGTTCCCCAGTGACAGCCCTCTGTACTCTTTAAATGCTGTCGTCTGATTTACTCTCTGCGGCCTCTTAACGGTGCTCTCTTTAATGGCAGCTCCAAGTTTACAGACTCGACGGTACTCTTCCATGGCAAGGATCCACTCGATGACAATAGAAGCTCCTATCACAAAGGTGAGTCCTGAGCACTGCCCTTCCCACAAATTCAAGAATTTGGAGTTGCTCTCATAGGGAAGTACGGAGTTTGTGGCAGGACAGCCAGGGGGCTCCTGCAACTTGTGTTTAACAGAATAATTTAAATGAATTTTGTTTTTTCTTACCACTTTCTGCATCTCATCTCATTCCAAATCCTAGTCACAAGAAAGAATATTCAAAATGGTAAAAGGATGTCCTTGCTACATGCACTGCTTGTGGCAGGAAGGGACCCTGCTCTGTGGGGCTCTGCACATGTGGAATGACATGTGCTTCCAGTTTCACCTTTGCTTTTACTGTTGGTATTTGTAAGACAACATGCAGAGAAGGGAGTACCTGCACCATGTTCTGTCCCTCCACTTTCCTGCAGTCTTTTCTTCGCTATCCGAGTTACACAAACCCTGCTGTCACAAACCAGCTGCACAATCACTTGTCCCACAAGGCAAGGTGCCTTGTGGCAGGTGTCTGCCTTGTGGCAGGGTGCCTGCCATCTCACACCCTCAAACCATTTTTTTCCTCTCTCCCTGTCTTCTCTTCCTAGCATCAAGCTCTTTACTCCCCAGCACCACCATGCCTGTTAGAGCAACTGATTCCTTTCCTTTTCCTTCTCCCTAAGCATACCCTGTAGGGAGGCCTGTGGTGCCTCCACGGCAGTTTCTGGCTGCTTAGAAGACAGCACTGGGGCTTTCTCCCTTCACACTGAGAAAATTAAGTTTTTTACATCATTATCAGGATATCTGAGTCACATTCAGGAGTGTGTTTATTTGCTTTTTTCCTCTGGGGACTGAAGGATTGCTTCTGAGCAGCCCTGGCTAAGTTAAAGGAATGGAACATGGCTAGTTTTCGGTCTACCCACCTGCAAACATTTCAGATATTTCACAGCCTTCTGCTTTCACTTCCCAGGAGTTTGCTGGTTATAAATAGCAGGTGGATACCAGGAAATCAGAGCACAAATTTACATTTTCAGAGTTGTACTTACAGGGCTGGGGGGAATTACATAGCATTTGCTAAATGGGAAGTAGCATAATCAAGCCAAGAAGAAATAATTTGTGATAAGAAAAGACAAAAGTGCCATTCACTCTTCCTTGCCTGCTTCCTCAATCTGCTTTCAGGTTATTAACATAATTAATGCTGCCCAGGAAAACAGCCCCATCACAGTAGCAGAAGCCTTGGACAGAGTTCTAGAAATCCTCCGGACAACAGAACTTTACTCCCCTCAGCTAGGTACCAAAGATGAAGATCCTCACACAAGTGATCTTGTTGGAGGTCTGATGACTGTGAGTAAAATTAGTAAACATGAGATTACTGCTACCAGTGTCCAAGATCACAGTTCAGTGCTCTGCTTGCTGAAATTTTATAAGCAGTGGGAACGGGACTCCTAGTTCACCACCATTTCACTTTTTTGGCTTCTCTACAAACAGTAGGCACCAAGATATAGTAAGATATGGCCACTCCTCAGTCCATTGGGTGTGTTCACCCTCATGCATAAGTGAACACGTTGACACTAGAAACTCTATCATCCAATCTCATTTGTCCTTAGGAGATACATTTTAGAAAGCCTAGAAGCTTAGATGGGACAGTACAGTGTAAGACTGAGGTTACTTTAATCAGGTTCAGACTTTGGTCCTGGTACAGCAGCAACGCAGTCTGCCAGAGAAAAACTGCCTAGATTTCACCATGGTTTACCTAACGTTTTAGCATACACTGAGCTAATCCTTGTTAAATTAATATTAAAAAAAAATATAAAGATTATAGTGGATAATTTGAATGATGAAATCCAGCAGGTGTCAATGAAAGGGTCAAGGAGGGCAATACACTGCGTAGTTAATAATATCCTTTCTGGAGATCTCATACTAGTGTTTCTTAGATCCTTTCATGTCTGTTTCAAAGACCTTAAAAAAAGGATGGGTCCTGTAGTGCTACAATAGGAGCAGTGCTTTTAGAACCCAGGAACACTACCTGAAGTGCATGTAGTGCTTTTGCAATTAATGATGCATGGATACTCTGCCTAAAACTTAAAATAAACTTGCTTTTTCAGGATGGTTTGAGAAGACTGTCAGGAAACGAGTATGTGTTTTCTAAGAGTAAGCCACCATTTTAAACTTCCTGTTGCACGTGTGACTTCTTTGCTAGATGCTAGTGATATAGAGCTCCAGGCTAATTTGCAGTGGGATGTATGTCCCTGGAAATGGTTGTCTAAATGACTGCAGAACAAGTGCTAGACTGCCTCCATTTTGGAGTTGAGGCAGGTTTAAATAATTAAAATAACATATTTCAAAATGTAGAAATTCAGACCAGGAAAAAACTAAATAGTCACTCAAAGAAATGTTCACCCATCTTTTTGATTGTCCAAATCCTCTGTAATAATATAAACCATATACATTGCAGTCTTTTACAGGCTTTTTTTATGTAAGGAAAAGAGTTGTTTTTCTTGAAAAAGAGTTGTTCTCAAAATGGAATTCTGCATGTTTGGAGAGGGAAATAATCCAGAAATGTTGTAATTCCCAAATTCCATTTCAACAGATATGAACCTGAGCCATAGTCACCTTTCAGTGCCAAACACCATCAATGATGTTCCGCCCTGTATCGCACAGCTCCTGGATAATGAGGAAAGCTGGGACTTCAATATTTTTGAGTTGGAGGCGGTTACAAATAAAAGGTACTGGACTCCTTTCCCTGGGTGCCCGCAAAAAGGTTGTTGAGGAGCTGTAGCAGAAAACACTCAGCAAATCTGTGAGAGGTGTCTTTTACTCTGTGTGTGTTGATACCACCTGTCCCATTTAACAGGCCAGGCACGCACCATGGTCAAGATGCACGCACAGGCCAGGGAGAGCCCCGTGCAGACTGTTGTCTTCCCTGACAGTGTCTGCAGCCCTCCAGGATTGTTTCCCATTCAACTTTTACCTTGTTTGGCTCCGATCCACTCTGTTCAGGTGACACTGTTTGGCACAGTCTGATGTTGTTACATGCTGGATGTCCCACAGATGCCCCTTTTTCCTGCTGATGCGCAAACGGTCATGCTGGAAAAAGCAAACCTCTCCCCTTCCTCACCTAAATCACCCTATGATTTAGGAAGCTCTGAGGGAACTGCGGCTTTTGATTATAGGGATAAAAACCTGGGATGGAGGATAAACCAGTGACAGGATCAAAAGCCTGAGATTTTCAAGTTTATAATGAAAGAAGACACCGGTAGTTCCGAGGTCATGCAGATCACAAAACCAAACATGTCATCCACAGAGAACAGTGATTTTCATTTCAGGATGCAAAGAACCGGAGAGACTACCGGTTCTCTTGTACTCTGTTTGAAGCAAATGGCCATTTTTGGAATTTGCATTTGCCTGGTTTTATTTTGCAGATTGGCTTTTAGTAATGCCTTTCTCAGCTCCTGAGCCCTGTAGATCATCTTGCAGGAGTCAAAATGTGATAGATAGATAGATAGATACATAGATAGATAGATAGATGGGACCCTGTCACAGGCAACACAGAGTAAATCACAGCCCAGAGTGGATTTGGATTCAGGAACCAACAAGATCAGGATTTTACCCTATTTACTGTTTCACACACAGACTCATTGCTGTCCTCCCCAGCATTACATTCACCAGACATCAAATTCCCTCTCCAGCTGGGAGATCACTGCTGGTGGGATTCAGAACGTGCTATTTCTGTTTTGTCCAGCCCATACCACCCACCCACACCCCCACATGCACAGCAGAGTTATCCGCTGCCTGTTGCCATTTCGAATTCAAGGGGCATAGGGGTTACCAAAGGCAGACTCCTGCCTCAGCCCTAGAAAGTGATCCAGTCCTCCAAAAGCTAGAAGAGTTCACATGAAATAGTAACCTGATGCTAAAAGCTGCTCTGAGAAGCATTCATATACTTTGCATATTGCCAACTTCAAATAGTCAGGAAGTAGAAATCTGGATGCACTGAAGTCACAGGATTATTTGGAACAGTAAATATTTGATGTTTTTTTGTCTTAGGGCTTTTTAGCCTTTGAGGCATGCCCATGTCATGTTCAAAGTCTGCTTTTTCTGCTCAGAAAAAAAAATATCTATTTTTGATTGATTGACAGATACTAAAAACACAAGACTTGAGCATTTAAGATTTTTTTCCTGAAGCCACAAGAATTGGAGAAACTCTAGTAGAACTGGCCCATTCCTATAAAACATTAAAGTAGTGTCTGAAAGGGTGATAGATGTAATAATCTGTAACCTTGCCCAGGCTTTTGAGAGTTTATAGATGTGCTATTTAAAAATGTTTACCATTTCTGCCCCTGCGTTTTATTTTTAAGGTCTTGTTGATTTCTTTGTTAAAACCACCACTCTTTAGAACATCAGAGGTTCCTATTTTACAGCTGTGCTTTTTTCTTCTATTGTTTTTCAGGCCATTAGTGTATTTGGGCTTAAAAGTTTTTGCCCGGTTTGGGGTCTCTGAGTTTTTAAACTGTTCGGAAGCAACACTGAGAGCATGGCTGCAGGTGATTGAAGCCAACTACCACTCCTCCAACTCATACCACAACTCCACACATGCAGCAGATGTCCTGCATGCTACCGCCTTCTTTCTCAGGAAGGAGAGAGTTAAGGTATAACCAGCACCTAGTAGTCCTTTGGGCTAGGATTTCAGTGTGTTTACCATTTTACCTGTGTCATTCAAAAGTCAGATGTCTTCTTAAATAATGGCCCTGGCTTTGTAAAGTCGCTCTGCCCTTGAATTCTTTTCCTGTGATGACTCCAGGCAGACAGTTTCTCTAAAGTCTGTTTATACACATAAGGAATTTACATTTTTAAGCAGCAACAAGAGGGGGGAGAAACCTGGCTCTTCCCTATCTCTTAGAAACTGGCTGTTAGTAACAGCTCTTTAAATAAAGCTTAGGGCAAGTTTTGGAGAGGGAGCTGCTGATTCTCCCAGGTGTCTAGTGATAGGACATGTGGAAATGATTCACAGCTGTGCTAGGGGAGGTTTAGACTGGACATGAGGAAACATTTCTTTACCAAGAGGGTGGTCAAATACTGGAATGGGCTTCCTGGAGAGGAATGGTCGATGCCCGAAACCTGTCAGTATTTAAGAGGCATTTGGACAATGCCCTTAACAAAATGTTTTAACTTTTGGTCAGCCCTAAAGTGGCCAGGCAGTTGGGCTAGGTGATTGTTGTAAGTCTCTTCCAACTGAAAACTATCCTATCCTATCCATCCAATCCTATCCTATCCTACCCCATGCTCTTCTAAAACACACAAGCTGTGTAGGAGCAGGGTCAGTACAGGGGCATTCAGGCAACCACACAAAGTGGAAGGACACCAGTAGAGGATCCATCCACCATTAGAGGTTTTAATCGAAAGATATTGCTTAGGTGACAGCACAGTAAAAAGCTTCATTAAGGAAAGAGGGTTTGGGTAAGGGTAGAAGGGGGAGTTTTGGAGCAGGTGATCTCTGGGTGGAAGGAGTAGAAAACAATTGCAAGGAGGTAGAATCCCTGCACTCAAGCTTACACTTGCATATTTGTGAGTACCTGGAAATGATCAGAAATTATTTACTGTAATTTTTGTGCCACTTCATAATTTTTCTCTCTTCCTGTAGGGAAGCCTTGACCATTTAGATGAGGTGGCTGCATTAATAGCTGCCACCATTCATGACGTAGACCACCCTGGACGGACCAACTCTTTCCTGTGCAATGCAGGCAGCGAACTGGCTGTCCTTTACAATGATACAGCTGTATTAGAGAGTCATCACACAGCACTAGCATTTCAGCTTACAACTAAAGACAGCAAATGCAACATTTTCAAGAATATTGATAGGTGGGTCTGCTGGAGAAGGGGAGTGTGCGTGTGTAGATTGCTTGTGTGTGGATTTTAGTTTGCAGCAGATTGAGAGCCTACCTTCTAAACAAGAAAATATGGAGGCATTAATATTTAACCTCTTCCAGAATCCTATGTAGACATGATTTTTTAAAAGGCTTTGTTTTTTCTGCCCTGACCTCTAATTTGTATTTTTCAGAAGCACAAGGAGATGTTTAATAATCTTTCATAGATTACATCGGCATGGTCTTGACCCACTGCCTTTTCATTGCAGCCAGACGCTGCATGCTGTGTCTATGTGTGCCCCATGCTTCCTGGCACCGCTGCATTCACATGGGACAGAAAGGGGTAGTAGCGGAGGGAGCTGAAGCTCTGGGAGAGTTGGAGGAACCCTGCTGCTGGGCATGCATATAGCCTGGGAGCTCCCATTGCATCACCTGAGCTTTTGCAGGGACAGGATGGGAGGGAAAGGGATATGAAGGGGAAAGGGCCTGACCCTAAACAAGTAATGAATTTCTCTACACACACACACACCCCCAACACTGTTTTTTTTTGAAAAACCTGATATTTGAGTTTCAAGCTAACATAGAGTGAGATGGAAATGTGTTGGTCCCATTCCTGGAGAAGGTGTCTTAGTGTTGCAGCATTATGAAATCAAATTGTAAAGTTTTATTGACTTCAGAGGATTGGTTTTCATTAGGTAAAAATAACAGATACAATGTTAATGCCATACAGGAACTCAGAGCTGGAGGAACCCAGAGAGGAATGATCTAGTCCATTCCTCCAATCCTAGATCATTCATAGCTCTGAAGGTGCCGGCTTATGTGGATGAGCACCTGAGCAGTGTTTTCCAGCGCTGTCTGGGCAAGGGTGAGGAAAGGACAGAGCTCTGACTGGCAGGCTTGTGAGCAGGATTTTTCTTTCCTAGAAATCACTACCGGACATTGCGCCAGGCCATTATTGATATGGTTTTGGCAACAGAGATGACAAAGCACTTTGAGCACGTGAACAAATTTGTGAACAGCATCAACAAGCCAATGGCATCTGAGGAAACCAGCTCACTTGTAAGTGCCTGCAGGACTTTATGCTTTCATACATTTCAGTGAAGTTCTTCCAAGATAACTTCAAGTAGCATTTTCATTCACATTGTATTAATTTGCAGTGTGGTAGTACCCAAACCACACAATTGGATTTGTGACCTTACACCATGAAGCATGAAAAAAAAAAGCATGAAAAAATACTTTTTTTCTACGCCTGTCTCTACCCTTAGCTCATTTAAACATCCTTGGTTTCAAAGCCACCTGCTGTTCACAAAGCACGTGGCTGGGTGCCTTTGCACATGCAAAACTCTGTGCATGGAGCCAGGTCGACACTTGTGCCTACAGTCCTGCTTCCAAACAGTGGGATCTGCCTAAGCCTGGGGTTGTAGCTGAGGAATCTGCCCTGGAAGTTTTGTGTCTGGAGTCTTCAAGCCATGAGGAATAACTCCATTCCTTTCCACCCCATCCCCATTCCTGATTGTACCAAGAGACGTCCAAACCAAAAGATTGTACCAAAAGATGTAACTTTATTCCTATCAGTTGTACACACTAACGCTCCATAGCCACCCAGGGTATATTTCATAAGATGCCTCTGAGTTTCCCAGCCCAGGCCCCTCTTTACCGTCTCTTGTCACCTTTCCAGGTTGAGCACTCAGTGACTGACAGGGTTCTCCAGGGAAGTGTTACTCAGCTAAGCAAAGAAAATCTTATCACACCTTAGTGAAAACAATGCTTTGTTAGAAACATTGAAAAAAAAAATCAGGTCAGTGATATCAAAAATAAATAAAAGCAGTCAGTTCTCCATAACTGGACAGAAGGGCCACATTGGTGGGTGGCATGGCGTTACCTGCTCTCAGGTTTCTCTGTGCTTACATGTGGACCAGAGAGCAGCTTGCTCCACCACTTTCTAAAAAAGCCCTCTGAGGTGTCACTAGTAAATGTGGCTTCTCACAGTGCTTCATTTCTCCCTCTGACAGGCTAAGCATTTTTCTGAAATGTTTATCCCATCTCCACCTTTTTAAAATCTCTTTCATTTTCTGGCATCCCCACATTGGTGTGTAGGATTTAGATTCACAAGCCTCACTGAAACCATGGTGTTTCCAAGCCCCAAACACATTTCTGGGGGGCTCCCTTTTATCCCGGGAAGGCATTTCTTCCAGCATTTCCTAAAGCGCTTTGAAATGCTCTCCACACGTTTGACTGTAATCAGGTTTTCTAACTTATAGAAGACATTGTCTTCGGCTCACTCTCCTTTATCTTACTGGTTTATAGCACAGACTATTTTAAAATGTACAAGAGTTGGAGAGCGGTAAAAGTGGAGCACAGAACCACTTGTATTTTTTCCCAGTATTAGGTTGTTCTGTTCCTTATTGTTAACAGTGGCTCTTCCTATTTTTGATCTTGAACAGCAGTTAAGGAGCAGGGTTAATTTGGCAGCTCTTTGCTGGGCTACCCATGCTGAAAAAAAAAAATTAACTGCTAAACATAAAGTTAGAAGATTAATGCCTGAATTGGCAAGAGTAACTGCAAAGTATCTACCCATAAACCATGAAGACATTAATTTAGCTGTGGTCCTAAAAAGTATTTATGTTCAATTTTTGATTCAAGAGTTGAATTTAGCGGTGAAGGGAGGCCATAATTACACAAATATATTATTTTGAGAATAGCATTAATGCCATGGTGAGCTGAAGTGGGGGCTTTTTATTACTCAATAAGGAACATAATATACCTGTGCTCTTCTAAACTATTTGAGACCCAGAAGATGATGCCACAGCAGACCTGTAACAACTCTGTCCCCTCCACCTGCTCTCCAGAGCAGTCAATAAGCAGTTTGGTACTTTACTGCCTAGCAACAGAGACTTTCTGTGGTCAGTCTGCCACTCCTGCATTTTTCTACTGTTAATCTCATAAATTATCTGAGACTTCATCCTAGGTCATAACTTAAGAGCAACAAGTATTCCAGGCTGAGGGCTCAAAATACAGCACAAAGGCAGCAGTTTTATTTGCAAACATACTGGAGCTGAATGTCACAGACCTGCCCTTCTGCTTGTAAAAGAAACAGTCAGTTGTGCAAGTCGCTTCGCCCACCTGTGCCTGCCTCAGTTTTCTCATCTAGGAATGAAAACCAAAGTCCAGAAACTCACCTAAATGAAGCAGACCCCTGCTATCAGCCCTCCCAAATTTAAACAGCCAGCAGGGAGGATGGTTTATCAGCTTGCAGTCAGTGGGTGCATCCTCTACCCTGGTCCTGTTCCAAGAGGGCAAGGCTGGAATGCAGAGGAGGGTAACTCACCCTAACTGATAACAAGCCTGTGACTCCTGTATTTCACAAACTTTGCTATTAATTCTGAGAATCTCCACAGCTGTCTCCTGTAATGAGGCTATCATTAGTTACTTAGCAAGGCTGCTGTCCTTAGACATCACTTTCTCCTCCGAATTCCTGGTGCTCTGTGTGAAATGAGAAGGCATCGTGCTGGGCTGCTGCCGAGGTGCAGTAGAACTGATAATGATGCCCTCGCTCCTGCTGGCACCAGCTCCTGTAACCAACTCTCTTCTACAGAGCGAAGGCAGCGACTGTGAATGTACAGCCAACATAAAGAATTTTCCAGATAACCAGACACTGATCAAGCGCATGATGATTAAATGTGCAGATGTAGCAAATCCATGTCGCCCCCTAGAGCTATGTATCGAATGGGCAGGGAGGATTTCAGAGGAATATTTTGCACAGGTATGTATATTTTTTATAATTTTACTATTATGTTATGTAAGAAACATTGTATGCACATCGGCCGGTATGCTGTTCTGTACGGGGTCTGCCTGGCATCCCTACGGAGTCCAGGTTTTTGTCCCCAGTCAGAACTGGCCCCTCACTTTCACGCAGAGAATTCACCCGAGTCAAAGTTAAGCTAGTTCACTTACCATGAAGCTTGCAGTACAGAATGGTGCAAAGGAGGTTTTACGCTTTCAACTTTCTCTATCTGGCCAAACCAAAATGATTTGACTAACCTTAGTCAATTTAATTGGCTGAGACTCAAGATTGCCACCATTCTAGCTTCTAGTCCCAATACCCCCCCTGAAGAGAGCATGAAGATCTGTGCCCGATGAAGCCCTCAGCTGAACCATCAGGCTGGCCCTTCCTCTTCTGCGACGGCACCTGAACTCGTCACGGTAGGCAGATAGTGCTCAGGCCAGTAATGCCAGCATGTGGGCACTGTAAATGTTTATCACATGGGAACTCTACCAGACAGAACCGGAAGCTCAACTTCCTTACTGAATATTCACCTTTTCTAACACCAATGCACCAGCTTCCTGAAAGTGAAACGCTTTTATAGTTCTTTATTTGGACAACTGATAGATTCTTAGCTTTTCTGTGTCACTAATGGTGTGGAAATCATCAGCTATGACTGCAGAGAGAAAAGCGGGCATGCTTACCATCCAAACTCAGATCATACATGTGATAGTTATTACTGAAAGAAAACAGCAGTTAGTGCCTGGGACATGCCTGAATTTCATTTTAATCATAGTGAATAAGTGTGATCACTGCCTAGGTAAGGATCACTGAGGTTGCATCTCCCTAGCAGTCCAGGTATCATGAGCTAGCTTTAAATTGCCAATCTTAGGCAATTGCTGCAGCCTACCTGCAGCAATGCGAGGTGCTTGAGAACTGTTCTGCTCTGCATTCACCTCATCTGGTAATTTTGGGGACTGCTCCGCTGCCAGTTCCAGCATTAGGTGCTGCCTATACTACTTAGAGTGGTTTTTCTTGTAATTAAATTTTAAGACTATCGAGGTGACTGGCTCCTCCACTGTACCGAGTACAACAAAACCAGACCCCTCTCAGTTGCGGGCACAGAGTTGAAAGGCATACCCTTACTTCTGTTCATTTTATAACCCGATACGAGCAGAGGCAGCAACAACAGCAACTTCCCTCTTAATTAAAAACCAAATGGTTTGAAACAGCCACTAGAGATGTGGGAAAAGGAGAGCTCAAACCTCTCCTCGGCTAAAGGACTCTGCAACCCCATTTTCCATTTTTAGCTGGTGTGCCCTAATCACCAGATTAGAGTGCTCTGTCTCACTGCAGCCAAGAGCAATCACAGCACTACAGCAATAGAGTACTTGTGAAAGGGAAGAGATAGATGTTGATTTCAGTCCCTGTTCCAGATGAAATAAAGCACATGAAACTAAGGCAGTTCACCCTAGGGGTTCTGAGGTTTGTCTCACGTCTCCTACTGCAACTCATCTAATCCCCTGGCCTTTGCTACTCCAGCACGAAAGCCAGCAAAGCTCTAGGGGCTAACTGGAGTTTTGTTTTCTTAGACTGATGAAGAGAAGAGACAGGGTCTGCCTGTTGTAATGCCAGTATTTGATAGAAACACCTGCAGCATCCCCAAGTCTCAAATTTCCTTCATTGATTATTTTATAACAGATATGTTCGATGCATGGGATGGTAAGTACATCTGCTTTTTTTCTTCCTTGCTCCGAGGCAGAGGTTTCTACAGACTAAAATGAATAATCTCAAACTGGCCTTGAGTGCATTCTTTTCAGGGGCTGTACCCATATGTGAGCAGTACAGCACAGGATCTAAGCAATGATGCTGCTGAAGCCTGTTTCACTGCACATACCACTGGCTTTATGAAAACTGACCACTTCCCAGACAATCTATGTAAAGAAGGAAGGAATACTGGCTTATAACTAAGCTTTTTTTCATCTATATCTTTTTTTCCTTTAGCAATGTATTTCTTCTGAGCAGCAGAAACTGAGACCCCAGTGGTTTCGCGTTAGCATAATTTAATAAAGTCACCATACATTAAGAAAGGGATTTGCTTGAAAGAGAAACAGACTGAAAAAAAATCTTTCCCCTTCTAGCATTAGCTAACAAAAGAGATTAGAATGCCAATTTTAGACAAGGTTGGACTGTTCTTCTGCCTGTTCTGTACTCATAGTACAACTGTCTCTCCTGTTAATTTCAGCATTTGCACATCTGCCTGTCTTGATGCAACACTTGGCTAATAACTACAAACACTGGAAAACACTGGATGAGTTAAAGTGCAAGAGTCTCAGGCTCCCCTCAGAAAACAACAACTGACACTAAGGCAAGAAAAACAGAACCCCTTGATCTACCAGTTTCACTGTGAATCACTTACTGACTTGGCTACAAGGGGGATGGTGTTTCCTTTCCAGTGAAACTAAGACTGCATGGCAAGAAAGAGATATTTTATTCATCACTTTTAAGCTTCTCTGAATTCTACAGAAAAATGTTTTCAAGAAGGCTACATAATCCACAGATGGAAAAGCGCTCTTTGGAAATAACATTTTGTGTACTTCTGAAACTAATTTCTAATACTGAATATGCATTTGTCAAATCTTTTAATTGATAGAACTGTACTCAATAACACTTCCCACAACTGTTCCTCAGAAAGAGGGGTAATCTAGAGTAAGAATAGGTTGACAAATACGCATAAAAACTACCCACTTATCTAACACAAATTTGCTCCAATTCTATCAATGTTCTTCAGTTCTCTGAATCACAGTGCTAAAGAGAACACGCACAGTAGAAAAAGTAAACCTTGATAAATTGGATGCAGTATAAAACAAACTCTGCACCATCCAAAACAACTTTCTTACTACAGAGACTATCTTTCTGAGCACCACCTGGTCTCTCTTCTTTCTTATCCATATAAAATCTCTGTCCAAGCCAAGCTCCCTTAAAATTGGTCATATAATGGAGGAAAACAAGCATATTCTGTATAACTGGGTACCATCCACGTGTTTCTCTGCCATCTTAGAAATATTACCATGCAACATTCCATCAAATTTTACACAAAAACCATTGTGACACTTGACCAACATCCTTTTTTATACAGTGGTGTTTGTACACCTGGTCATCAATTTTATTAAACTGATCTAAAATTTACAATAAGTCCATATATTGTGCTACTTCTAGAATGAACCTGTCGCTTTTTAAAAAACAAGTTTCTGGGTCATAATTTATAAAAGCATTATAATTTGTACTGCTTTTTGCCTCCTAATAAAATGCTGGTTTGTTTTGTGATGTAAAAAGTATTTCAAAAGATGTAAATAAGGTAGAAATCAAACATAGTTTTTCATTAGTTTTAAGATATGAAATTTATGCTAACGCTTCCAAAGCACAAATGCATATTTTTGTACATCTCATTTTAATCACATGCAGAACATGAGTTCAAATTTTAGCCTCTTCTCAGACTATTCAGTTAATAATTACTAGCAGAGCTGCTGATTTTTAACACTGTGCACTCCAGGCTGCAGGCAAGAGCATCAAAGCAGGGGCTGCAGCTGAAGAAGCAGCCCACTGCTCATTAAAAGGAAAGGTCTCCAGACATACTCTTTACCTACACCCTCTGCATAAAGGAAAAAGAAAGAAAGAAAAAAAACCAAAACAGTTTAGATTGCTGTGGAAGAGAAGTGACAATGATTGTTGTTTACTGCAGGTAGCTTACATAATGTGCCAACCTTTTTTGTATGTTTTGTACCAAGTTCTGAAACAAAAGGAAACATTCATAAAATGTATGTGCAAAGAAATGTATATAAGCTATATTTTTGTTAGAATTGTAATAGAACCTTACTTTTGTCATAGCTGAGGCAGGTTGCTGTGCATTAAAATGCTGCATTGTGTATATATGAAGAATGGTGTTTCTGGTGAAGTATGTTTATTCATTCTTTCTTATTATCTATTTGCAACATTCTTCAATGGATTTTTATTCAGATAAGTTGAACTTTGTTTTTAAACTGTAAATGGTTGGCTTTTACCATCCCTTTATTTAGAACTAGTGCTCTCAGTGGTTGTACCTTAACTATTCTGATGACTGAACATGCACTGCAGCTTGTATTAGAGAAAAGAACTTCACAAGACTCAAAGCTTTGTCATCTTAATTTAATTCGTTAAATACAGCAACACTGTAAGACCACATCCACGTAAAACATTTCAGTTCATTATTTCTGTCACACTTCTGTCAAAAGGAAGAAAATGTGAATGGTGGAAGGAACCTAAGAAATAAAGTTCAGCATCAGTTCTGGTTCATGAATTAAGGCATTAATGTGGAATCAGTTTATTTGTTGCAAGATCCTGTGTTTCTTCCTGCAGTCAGAGGCTAAGCAAAAAAGTAATTTATGTGGAGATATGTCCTCTTTAAGAGCAAAAGAAGCCAGCATAGATTAATCATCATCTGCCAACTGTGTCAGATCTCCTAGTCTCTAACCTGTCCACTTGACCAACAGCTGCTTGTTTCATGCTATTGGCAGTGCACAGACAGGTAAAACAGCCACCTCAGAGCTGTACAAGCACAAAGGCTAGGTCTGACAAAGATACTTACTTTCATGATGTGAACATATGGAATTCTATGTTACTGCAAGATGGAAAAAGAAATTTAAAAGGACAAAGGTGGAGGTAAAATTTCTAACCTGCTTATCCTAATTTTGCTCTCTGCACTTCCCACCAGCAAGTGACAAAACTTACTTAACACAAGTAGGGTAGTATAGCCTTACTGTGCTCACTGTTACGCTCAAAGTTCATTTGTAAAATAAAGAACTCAACTTAATACTTTCAACTCAACCATCTTTAAAGGAAGAGACCCTTGGGAGATCTATTACTAATGGAGCTTATCTGAGAACAATGCACTTTTGATAGATAAAAATATTTATACACACATGTAGGACTATTTAGAACTGAACTCCATCCCTGTAAAATGCACAGTGAGTTTTGTGACTACGACTGCTCAGTTAAATAGGTCTGTTTCTCACTTAAAAGCAGTCACATAAAAATGAAATTGTTCTCAGGGTATAGGATGAAGAGATAATAAAAACATGACGTTCCTTCTTTCTAGTTTTAACTGATGATAGCACTAACATCTAAAAAAACCCCTAAGTTTCATAAGCTTTCACTGTAAAGTTTTAGTAACAATGTGCAAACACACACTTTATATACAACTAAACAGTTACATCTCAACTGAAACAAGGGAAAAAAATGCCAGAGGAACTGATGTCCCCAGCTTGCACTGGGGTAGCCAAAAATGCAACACTTGCTGACGAAGACAACCTGGAACAATGCAGACTGACAGGCAGAAAGGCTCATACCTTCCTCCCACAAGTTTAATATCATAAACCCAAAGGCACGTTATCATCAGCTGTAATCAAATCGCCTTTCCTATGCTGGTCTGTAGAACAGCCACTCTGAGCAACGAACACACAGCTCAAGATCTAACACTGACTTCCTAAATCGAAAGGAAAGGGTAATTTCACAACTTCTCCACCCATTTTGTGTTTTTGAAATATGCCATTTTGAGCTCTACACTCAAATAAGATTAGTTATCCAAGTTGATTGAAGTGGAGAAAAAAAATGTAGCTCAAAATTTTACTGTCCCTCTGCCCCGCCTTCCACGGAAGATTGAGGCAAGAGTGGACCTGAGGACAGTGGCACTCTCTTCTACATGGCTTTAAGACCACTAAGTTCCCAAACTCCCTGCTTCTCCAGCTCTGCTCTGTTCCAGTGGTGACTTACCACTCATTATCTTGTCTTCCTTCTCAACTACCTTGTATCAGTTCTGGGTTTAACTTCACTTTTTTTTTCTTTTGGGTTTTTGTCGTTTTGGTTTGTTGTTTGGGTTTTTCCTACCCCTGTTTAGCTTGCACATAACTGCTGCTATCTCAGACTTGAAGAAAAAGGCATTGTGTACTTAAAAGGCTTTTTATTTTAAAACTCTAAAAATACTATTTATCCTTACAAACTTGGTGCAGATTTCTTTGCAGTCAAACCTCAGCTGAAAGTTTAGTATTGATCTGGCAGAAGTGTTTTGCTAGTACTGAACACATCAAGTGCTACTGCTCAAGAAAGTATTTTAGATCCTGAAAATCCACAGTAAGGCCAGTGCTTTTTATTAGATATAAATTAATTTGATGAATACTAAGCTAAACCAATCACACTTCATGCTAGCCATGGTAATGGTGCTCTATAAACTCCAGTAGTGTAGATTAACCCACACTAAAACTGCAGCTACTGGAAGCAAGCAGTATCTGTACTCCTTGTTTTGCCAAAAATTTAAACCTGACAAAACTGGTATTGCCTACTTTTCTTTCTTGCTCTTACTTTTGGTGCAGGATAGTAACTTCAAATGCAGAAGTTCTGTTTGAGAACTGTTTCTTTTGGGTGTTTATGTAGACACATAAATCTGAGGCCTCAGTGACCAAAGATTAGCTTGAAGAAATAAGTTACAAAAAGCTGGAAGTCTGAGATACTTTATTTTGTGCCTCCTTTCTGCACATAATACTGTGGAATGTCCCCAACTGCTTTAGTTATGACCCATCTAAGGATTTTCATAAATCTTAATTTTGACATCCACCCAACATATTTTTTAAACACTAGGAAAAATATTAGAAATTATTTAATGAGTCATCATTATCACCAGTCTTTCAAGAGAACATCATTTCTGCTGGAAGAGTAAGCCAAAAGTAAGTTTCAACATGCAAAATACTCCTTTGAGAAGAGTAGCAGCAACTAATAAAAATTACAATATAATACATGACTTTAAGTGTAAACCTTACTGGTAGTCACACTCCCAGTAGCTCAGACTTTCCTTTATACTCACATTTAATACATATCCAATTGATGTGTATGTAGTCTGTATTTGAGCAACTTAAAATTTGCGCTGCAAATCACCATTTTGTGCCAATTTTTGAAATAGTGTTAAACTGCGGAGTCTAGATTCTCGTTCACCATCCTTCCACAAAATAATGAGGTGGTCAGCAGAGCACGTCGCCAGTCCCAGTTCACCAAAGTACAGGAACATCTGCAATGAAACACTTAATACTACCACAACGCTCACATGAGATTGTCAGCTTGCCTGAATGTTTAGTGTACAGCTGGACTAAACAAATACATGTGTTCTGAAATGGTTCTGCTTGAACACAGGTATGCAAAATTACAATCTACGCTTTCTACGTTTGAGATGTCAAAAAATCGTTACATAACAACAACAACAGCACTTCCCACTGAAAGATCTCCGTTTAGAAAAAGCAGTAAAGCAGCCTTACAGAGAGGGAAGCTAAAGTACAGAATATTGAAGAAATTTGTTCCAAGTCAGCAGTAGAAAAGTGAGTGACTCGTGCAAACTCTGATCTCCTGATTTCTTAGGAATAGAAGCCACTATTCTGTTTGCTTGGGTACACTGTCCCCTTCCCACACAACACCACAGGCTACCATCACCAGGCCTGGAAGGATCAAAGAGTAAACAACTGTGACAGACATCAGCATGTGCCTGTCACACAGAGGAAGTCAAACCAGCAAGAACTCCAACACAGGAGAAAGCACATCAGCAGTGGAGGTATTTTGTGAGAGCAATGGAGCTGACAAGTCACACAGTCATACCTGACTTCAGAGACCTCCACAAGGCTGCGTAAAATTAGCCACTAATTGCAGTTTGACAAAACAGCCAATGGAACCAGGCCACAGGATGCCACTATAGCATGCTTGCAGTGTCCTGACTCTTCAGCTTGTTGAAGGGATCTACCTAGAGGAAGCATTCAGGCCAAGGACTGTGCTACAGCCTACCTGCTCTGGGAACAGCCACTTACTAGCTATGTAGTTCCAGTAGAAATACTCTGGCCAAGCCCACATCTTTGACCATCACACTTCATCACTACTCAACCTTTCCAGCCTCAACGGCTCCAGTCTGCCCAGAGTTTAAAAAGGGAATTGTTCGTATGCAGAACGTTGCAGGAAATCACATCCACCATCATCTCAGTTACTCCTTGGTTGTGCAACACCTCAGCAAAGAGCCTCTCACCTTCCTTGCTGTGCCTCCTGCTGAATTACACATTATGTCCTCTTTCTCAGACAGCAATGTTCCATACTGATAACAGGGCCTCTTTCAACAGTTTTTCAGAAAGGAAGATGGTAGACAGGTACCAAAAGCCCTGCAGAAATCCCTGGAGCAGAAAGGTTCACCGTAGCTATTAGTGAAAAGCTTTCAGCTTTTGGCAGCAGCAGTTCTGAAATCCAGTCAGTCTCATGAATACTTGTGAGCAAAACTACTCCAGGATGACACCTCTCCCCTCTACCTGCCATTTCCCTGCTCCTGCCAAGAATGTGTACAGAAGTCCACTGTAAGTAAGTGATTTGTTACTCCAATAGGTTTGTCAAACACAAAAATGTGTGGAGGGAAAACACCATTTAAAACAAAACCATGCTCTATTAGGCGGAAAGAAGCACAGGATGGTACCTGATTTAAAATTAAAAAGACCTCCTTAATGCTCACAGCGTAGAGTGCTAAAAAATGCCTGAATGGATTTTGTTTTATATGAGCCCTTGTTTAGATTGTGAACTTAAGATGAAATCTGGAGCAAACACACAGTTCCAAGCCCTACTGTTTGCCATCTATAAACAAACCCAATACCCCACCAGATTATCTGTAGCACTTATGTACGTATCTGCACACACAATCCTCAGGCATCAGCAAGTTTTGGAGTTCTCATTAGAACTTTAAGTCAGTACATAGTATTGTTTTCATAAAATATACTATACAATCAATGTGTTCCCAGCCTCCAGAGCCAGACAGTTACAGCTATTTAAGTAACACTGCCAAAATTAAATTAGTAAGTGAAATTCACTTTTTCTTATTCTTACTGAAGCTGACCTACCTGCACAGCTGATGAATGACCAATCAAATCACCCACCAGCTCCAAGAAATACACAGGTGTATTCTCCTGCACCTTCTTAGCAGCTTGGTTTGCCTGCTTGTTTGCCCTTCCAAATCCCCATATGTTGAAAAACCCTGGAAAAAAAAAGAATCTTTTGTTTTGGCAAAAATCACAGATATAATTTATTTCCTCTAGCTAAAGAGAGAACTACAGGAGTGACTTAAAATCTAAAAGCATGACAGTCTGCACGGCAAAATGACAGAAGCATTGTACTGTGCAGCATTTTTACATCTTGTTTATTCATCTTGAGAGGGGAAAGAAACATAGCTACTTTGTTTCTTGTCCTTACTAGATATAATTTAGCAAACATGTTGACTTCCTCACCTGGATGAGACAATATACAGATTTAGCAACAAATCCAAGGACTGCCTAAATGAACTAACTGAACAGCAAAGGTAGATGCAGGACAGTAAACATTTGCTCTGTCCTCCTTATCTATTACTTGTGCAAAGAGGAGAGAAATGAGGTGCCAGTCTCTCCCCTGTGTGTCCTGCATTGAGGCATTAGAGTGCTGGCATGCTGGTAACAAGCAAGTTTCTGATGCTGAATTGCCTGTTTATATAGTGCCCACTGGCTTTCTCCTTCAGATTTACACCTATCAGCCAAAATGGAGTGTAAAGATACCACACCACATGTTCCATTTAGATAGCAAGAACATACACATCTGTGCCACAGCTTTCAGAAGAAGTGTGTAATAATACTGAGAGAAGTAAGAAAGTTAGGTTCTGTACACAATTCATTTCAGCTTTCTTCCTGACCCTCAGCCCCATCAACACATAAAACATGAAGTGTGCTAGACCATGGCCCTGGTGCTAGGGAGATAACTGGAGAGATAAACAACTACTCAGGAGATTCCTTAGAATAAAAATGGAGCAAATAATAGCAGTCCGCCTGTCTCACTGTTGCACATGGTTTCCTTCAAATTTCTCCAATCATAGAAGTTACAAATTTCCAATGTGAAACCATATACCACTTGACACAATCAGAAGCAGAACTGTGTAGATCAGCTGTCACCAGCAATGCTGAAGCCAGAACACTCCTGAGAAAGCGTTTTGAAATCAACCCAGGCAGCAAAAAGGTATTTGCAAAAGTTATCATCAACAGGTGAACAGCCAGGTAGACAACATCAAGAAAATTATTCACAGTTTGAATAAAAAAATTCCTACAAAAGAGAGTAACAGCTCATTACTGTTCCCAATCCATAACACTGATTATATTGTCCAGAACAACTGTCCAAGACCACAACTACCAGTGTCCAGGGAAGCTGCTGGCCTGGTCAAAGAGCAGCGACCACTATACAAGCAATGTCTGTAACTGGGGAAAATGCTTCCTAAAACACTAGCAATCAGCCCTGAGGACTGCGATGCCCAGAGGTAGTATGCAAGTGAAGCTGGACAGAGCCTCAAAGTGAGTCCCAATGTCATTCCAAGTTCAAGGAGGATATGTGGAAAATACATTTCTTTCGTGCCACCTGCTCATATGCAAGCTTCTCTTTAGCTTTTCTCACAAGGTCCTGCACCTATTTATTCTTGCATGGCAGAGGATCCAACACTATTCAGCACAAGATGCAGAGGATCAAGATTTGTCAGGAGAGCTCATAATTTTGGTTAAACCAGCTAATACAGCTGTAAACTCTAAGTAACCTTTATGGCACAGAACTGCTTCAGCTGGACCTTCAAACTTCCTACATCAGATCTTGGAGGGCTTGTACACTCATGCCTTCTTCAGTTTCCCTCCCATACCTGTTACCCGTTGGTTGAACACAAGATATTATCACTTCTTACAAAGCCTGTAAGCCTCTATTTCTATATGGTAAATACCGGGTTTCCCATTATTGTTTTTAAATAGTCTTTTCACTCCCCAACTACTAGCAAACCTGTTGGAACCGGTTCAGCTGGCAGCTGCTGCTTTTCTCGGAGCTCCCAAATGCGCACACTGCCATCTTCTGAACAGGAGATCAGCTGCCTGTAAAAACAGTTGATAAGCAACACTAGCACAGATACTTATCTGCACAAGTCACCTTGGGATGTTTCTATAAAATAGGCAGCAAGTGCCTCAGGTTCTACACAAGTTTGCTAGAACTCTCAAATGTAGCAGGACATCCAGATGTTCCACACAAAATAACATGCATTTGTAGCAGGACAAAATATAATGGACTTACAAAACAGGTGGAAAAAAACATACAATTTCAATTCCATTTTAAAAGCATACCACTCCATAAAACAAAAACCAACAAGTCTAGATTGCAAACTCATTTCCACTAACTGGCTTCTGTAAACTTACTTTCATTAAGCAAAAATGTATTTTTTCTTATGGAAAAATAACAAGGAAAGATACTCCTTTTCATTACATGTTTAGAACACCACATGTGTTTACAACATCAAGGCCTTAATCTTCATCTTTTGAAAAACTTTTGCTCTGTTGAACAAGAGTACAAAGAGATCTAACAATATAACTATTAGATTACACATATGTAGCAAATTGTCCAACTTGGCTGTCATAATATGCTCCAGCTAAAAATTCAGCACTAATGAGCAAAGACTGGGAGTTGTTTTTTTTTTTTTTTTTAAACATTTCAACTGGTACAAAACATTTAGTGAAAAATATTTACTGAATATGCCATAGGCCTTTGCTTTGCATAGAAGTAAAATGCCATTAAGCTATATTTTCACAACATAGACAAAAGAGCTTTATGAAATCTGATTTTTAAAAATCAGGTCAACAACCTCTATCTAACAAAAA
>KZ506926.1:54579-66968 GCA_002844005.1 Limosa lapponica baueri | reverse complement strand
CAAATCCCAAGAAAATAACAGATGATGAAGCATAAACTGTATACCTATCTTAACAAGCAAGTTACACACATGTATCAGGACACCAGATGCACTCCTTAAAGCCGTTTCCTAGTATTGTCAAACCTTAACATTCCCATTTGTTTCTGAATCACATTTTGCCTGCAAGCTTAGTATCAAACTAGACAAGTGCATCTTCAACTACCTACTTAACTAGTAAGCCTGCTGAAAAAGTTCCTAACAGAGAAAACACCAATTTAATTTTATTTATTTTTAACAGGAAGAAGAGCATTCTGCTTTTACATAGCTAGTAACAAAGTAATTCATTGTAGGAATACCAGCATTCACCACTTTCTAAGTAGGAACTTTACAATACAGACAGATCTGCCCAAAAAGCACCTTCTGTTTCAGGATGTAACACTAGAATCACCTTTTCTTCCCACCATTTTAAAGTCTCACAATAAATAAAAATATACTCAGAAATTCTGCAGCAACTTGTGTTTAGTTCCATTCCATAAGCAGAAGAAAGCCCTCAGCAGCCTCAGATTCCACATTCAAAGTTTTTAACTATTTCTGAACTTCCCAAAATTCTTTTCCCCTCCCTCAAAACACATCTTGTGTAGCTTTCAAACAGGGAATCAAAATGCTTTGAAGCCAAATTATAGAACTTCTCCTAAACAGGACTGTCTCTTTGCTCCTTCTAGAACTAAGCACCCACAAGAAAAACACTGGAAATCCTACCTTTAGAGACAACTACATTTCTTTCCCCCCACATCCTTACACAGCAACATATCTCTCTCCAGTGTTTTAGGAATGCTCTTTTTACAAACAGACAAATGCGTCAGGTGACTACTTGGCCTTCAGCCTAGATTCAGGCTTTTTCACAGCTTTTATTTTGTTATAGCTCATATCTCTGAAACCATTTCCAGGAATCCCTTTCTTAATCATTCCCCAGCAATGGGCCTACAGGACCCAAAACAGAATCCCACTCTATCCAAACTATGAAACATCTTTTCTTTTGCCACTAACAGCTGGTAACATTTCACAAAAGTAAATAAAGCCTGAGGGTTTTTAGTGTTTCCCGAACAATAACTGTGTTCTGCCTGAGTATTCTGACCAAGAACTCCTGTATTATCTTCAAAGTACGATTAGAGTAGACTGGATTTTGGACCCGCATTTGTGCTCTTTACAATGGAGTATAGCCCATCTGAACAGACACAGCAATATTTATTTACTATTAAGCATAGACATATCCCTATTCTTTAATTCACTTCATAGTACCCTCAGCTATAACTGTTCAAGAGGCGCATTATTGTGGAAATCACATTTCCAGAACCATGGAATATGAAAGATGTATGCCATCAAAACACACATCTCCCATTAGTTTTTATCTAGTGGTACTATAAACAACTAATAAATCTTTTTCAGTCAAAAAGAAATGCTGTTGTGACAGTCCATTATGTTAGTTCCCATACCAACAACATATTATAACCTTCAGTTAGTTCAATGACCAAAATTTTATATAAACGCTGTTGACTGTATAAAAATAGTTGTGCACATTTTAAAGAAGCCTCTCACATTACTAACAACAACAACCAAATTGAAAGCACAAAACACTTGGCCTTCTGTGGTAAGATTACGTTAGCTCACTTGAGTAGTTTACTCTGTTTAAAGCTTTTTACCTCCTCATCAGATGTTAAGTGTTGAACTGAAGTTTCACTTGGGCTTTGGTATGTATCTGGATAGACGGAGGAGTACCAGAAGTTGCACTCAGATGCCTGCTTTGTCCCAAACTATTAACTCACCCACATGAGAACCTGTCACAAAAGTCAAGTCTATAGGGAAAAAAAAAAACCACACATAGAAATCACAATACCAAAAAAACCAAAACAAAACTGTTTCACACAAATTTACAAGCCTACAAATTAAGAGAGCCCATTTTTGAGTGAAGCTATGTAGAATATGCACTACGTAACTGACTAGACAAAAACCTCTCACTTTGAGTAAATACTCATTTTGATTACCTAGTATAGGTCAGATGAGCCAAAGGTGATGAGTTCTCTCCTGTAAAATTGAAACTAGGAAGAAGAACATTCACATGCCACAGTGCACAGTACAGTATAGCAAGGGCAAGGAACATCACCAGAAGTATGTACAAACATTTGAAGTTCACTTGTTGCCCACATACAAAACCCTTCTATTTGTTGAACAAATAGCTGTATCGGCACCCCTCAGACACAGCAAAGTATGTCCTTGCCATGAACAGAAATACTAATCGCAAATTAAATGCGTGAGTTAATGGCAAGTAGCTGGTCATGAATTTATTAATCACACATGGAAGCTTCAATAATACTTCATGCAGGTAGCATATTGTATTTTTAAGCCAAATATTGCTGCCCTTCCTAATCAAAAAGGAGAAAAGAATGGCAACAGGAAACCCCAGAAACAACTATCACAGAATCCAAGTTTTCTTCTTTCCAGCTTCTTATCACCTCTGTACCTCTGCCCCTTTGTGCCAATCAGGCTGACACAAATAAGCCCAGGGACAAATATACACTCTCTATCACACCAGGAATAACTTGTCCTGGGCTCAGGAGGTGCTCTATAAAAAAACAGGGAAGAACAAAGTGCAAGGGGTTGGTACCCGTAGCAGAGTAGACAGAATTTCAGGTAATAGCTCAGTATTGCCCTGATGAGCAGCAGAGATTGCATCCTCTTCCAGAGCCTCTAAATAATGGATCTATATGCAGCCCCACATTCACACACCCAGAATTTCAGTTACTTTGAGACTACAACTGCAATGGACACAGTGTTGTATGTTCCATTTTAAGAATCAGAAGGAACAAGAAAAATAGCATTTTAAACTTTCCCAACAGGAAGAAGACCTGGAGTTCCATTCTTGTCATTAACTCTGCCTCTTTTGAGCCATCTCTACATCGTAACCTCCCTGGTTTCATTTCACTGTTAATTCATAAATAAAGCCATTATATTTTCATATTTCACTACCTTTGCAGTTACACAGGAAGGTATATCTACTAGTTCTGAAGTTTCATTCCAGTTACAAGTTTGGTCCCAACAAAAACTCCATAGTTGAAATATCCCACTGATAACTAATAAAACTAGTAACATTATAAAGCTACTCTTACCATTGACACTGACCAATGACAAGATGTTATCCTGATCGTCAAGGCATTTTACTTCAAGGACATTCCAACCTTCAGACCCATCATTAGAAGCAATCAGCCTAAAAATTACTTCAAAGATAGAGAAAAAAATTGTCTAAATAAGTTTTATCATTCAGAATAAAATGTAGCTATGCTTAAATAAAACATCATTTTCAGAAAGACACAAACCAAAATATACTATAAATGAAATGAGACAGTACAAAATGTGCAAAGCCACCTATGACTGCTCACAGCGCCCAAAAAAAATGGGAATAAATCATTCCAGTGCTATTATTAAGGCCTCTTACTACAGCAACTATAGGATAAAATATTTCAGCATATACTAACTCTGAAATTCAGAGAATCATTCAACATCAGAAGTTACAGAAAGCAGAAGTGAAAAGTCTTAAGACGTCTTTATTGAGAAGTAAACTAAAAGTGAAACATCTTTCTTAGGGGCTTATCTGACTGAAAACTATTATTCCAAAGCATACCATATTCTCTGATAAGGCAATCAAGATCGCCAGGAATTAAAACCTAATTTTAACCAGTCTTGGAATTTCTTCTATGGTATCTCAAGGTCACTACAAAAGAACTGTGGGAAATTAAGATGGAAGCTTACATTGTATACCAATGTCTAAACACAAGACTCTTTACAATTTCCTCCTGATTCTTTGATCAGGATATCAGATTGGTATTTTTCTGCTAAGTGTTTAATCATATTGAACAAAGTTTGTTGTTTTGCTGATTCAGTGCTCTACTTTTTCTCCTGGATTTTTCTTACCTATTTTGAAATTTCAATAATTTTATACAACACTCTTATTTAAAAGACTCTCCACAGACAGCTAGCTGAAGATTTACAGTTTGCATACATACAAAACCCTATCTCCAAGTGAGCAACAGAAATCATCATATTATCTCATTTTAGCTTTGGATAGTATAATGAGATCAGCAATATCTAATACTCCTGATCTTGGGATAAGGAGTCTCTAGAGAAGCCCAGTTTTCTGACGGCTCAGACAATGAATTCCAGACCTTCTTCAGAAGGACAAGTGTAGATCACCATAATCAGATCTGGACAGGTGGCAATAACAGTAATAACAATAAAAAAGAATATGAAAAAGTTTTGTAATGCAGATCTCAAAAAAATTACTGAATGAGTATTGTCTGCCTCTTTGTCAAATAAGGGGAAAAGGAAGAAAGTTGCTAATCACACCCTAACGCCATTTACTTTTCCTATATAATTCCAGCAGTGTGCACTTTACATATCCCTGATAAATAACTGTTACAAAGGAACGTGAACATTTAACAGAAATGCAACATACTCACTTAGCTCTTTGCCAACAGCTGCTGCAACACAATTTTTAGGCAATTCAAGCAAAGCAGTGATACCTTTGAAAAAATACAGGAGATAAAGGATAAAAAGATACTCACTGGCCACAAGAAACCACAGCAAATTGTTTATTTCTTATTTATGAAGAAAATTTATTTATTTATAAAATATTAATATTAATATAATTAATAAAAATATTAAAAAGTTTATTTATTTATTTATAATCTTCCTTTCATTTTTAAGTTATTATCAAAATAAAAGCATGTTCCCTGAAGCAAAAGTTAAACAGCATTGGACATGAAGCAGATAACTTCAGATGGAGGTAGAGACAGGAGTTTTGGTCCTGATTTCAACAGAATTCCGAACCTCAAACTTGAGGTGAAGGTGAGAATCAATAACCTTTTTATTCTAAAAACAGTTAAGACATTTATGTCCTAATGCTGGACAATATTAAGGACACTGTGGTAATTACTGAGACTCTAAACATATACAGTACCAAAGTTATTAAGTGATACTACCACAGTATGGACGATACTAAGATATTGTGCAGAGCCAGCTGAAGAAGAATAGGACCCAAGATAAAATGTCCAGCTTGCTGTTACTCTGCGTTCATCCTACGTGGAATTCCCCCAGTCTGTGCAGCCACACTATTAAAGGAAAATTCCCCAAGGAATAAGCAATCTGTCTCTTTCCCCACAAAGGAAGCAAGAGATTAGACAGGAAGAGAGGGTCCGTGCTGCACATCTCATTGACCCCTTTTACAAAAGTTTCAATAGCTCCTAATGCTAAGTACTACAGCACCACTTCCAACTGATATGTGGCACGATATTTCATATTGAAGCGAAAGAAATATTAATATCCTCAAAGATTTAGAAGGCTTTGCCTACCACTACTCCATTCTATGACAAAAATAAGGAAAATAGCAGCTTCAACTCTGAATTTGATTCACAGCTTCATAGGTACCTTTGTAAAGTGTGGCAACAACGTGCAACAATTTTCTTTGCATGGACAGATAATATTTAAGCTTATTAATAGAAAAGCATGATTGGCATTGCAATCTGATTACTTTTACCATATTTCTATCAAAACCTGCATTTTCTACATCAAGAGGACCGATTCTTAATAATAAAGTCTTTACTGCTCTACTACTACAAAGCTTTACTTAGAAATAATAAAACTCCCACTCATTCATAGAGAAAGCCAGCCAAAGGACCTGGTCCACATTACAGCAAACATGTAAAAATCAGCACCTGAGGTCTAACCCTGTAAGTCCAAGATAATGTACAGTTACTGAGATTTGACATATTCTAAAATTCACACAGCACAGGAGATTAAAAGCAGTCTTTAATTCTGAAACAATTAAGTCTGACATTTAAAAAAATAGAGAGTGACTCTAATACATAATGTTATCATTAGAATTAAAGAGAATTTGCCAAGTTGGTTTTGCATCATTATACAGATCCATTTTACTTGCACTTTAACAGCTATAATGAGCCATTTACATTTTTACCTGCATCAGTAAGATGACTGGTCTTACACAAGAGATCTAATTTTCGGTTCCAAACACATAGATCACTCCCTCCAGACAACCATACATCCAGTCTTTGAAGAACTGTCAAACACTGCAGAACAAAAATCAGATATATGTCCCCTGCAGAAGTTCTACAGGGAATTTCTCAGTGAAATGATCATGAGCTTTAGCTAGATAAAGCTGTAAGTACTATAAAATACAGTACAAGGGTGTCACATTCCTAAGAAATACAAATTTAATTACATACTATATGTTACATTTTTCTATCAACAATGCAAAAACTGATTTTTCAGTGATATTTTTTTCTACTATTAACATTCAAGAACTAGTTTGACTGTAGTTTGCCTTTTCAACACAGTAACAAAAGGAAGCCATGAAATCATGCATGTTCTACATCTTTTCAAAAAGAAAACTGAGGTATTGAGTTCAAAAAATAAAATAAGAATGGTGTCCAATTCTCAGCCACTCATTATGTACCTGTTATTAAAGCAAACACTGCTGTTCATTTTAACACACCTGCCCATATGGCCCATGAGCCATACATGATACATTCTTCTATACAACAAAACAGACATACATTGGTTTCCTTAGCTTACCTTTACAGTAGAATGGAAACATGACACTTTCTGAACCTGTCTGCCACTAGTGCAGTCCCAAACCTGACTTTATTCATTAAGGAAACTGAAAGGTTTTTATGCATAATATTTATAACTGCTGTATTTGTAACCAAATGGCAGATTAGGAAATAGGTATGCAGACACTCAGTCTTCTAAACCCTGATTTTCTTTTCAATATTTGGCCAAAATGACATCTTAATAAAGGTCTGCTGTGCGTTCATTTTTGTAGCAATGAATGCATCTACTTACGAGCAATAACTAGTAAAATCCTAGTGTAATCCAATTATCAACCAATAAATTTAAACAACCTGCAGACTGTCTTAATGCTACCTTTAAAAGTAAAAGCCAACAAAAAGCCCATAGAAATTTTAATCCTGTCTGGATCTAAGGATACAATAACTGTTCTATCAGCTGATGCTGTTAAAATCAAGTGTTTTTTTTCTTCAGAAGCATCTGACGAAGAAAATGGTGCTATGGCTGTAATTTTGTGTGTGTGTCCATGAAGTTCAAAAAGTTTTTCTCCAGTCTGAAAAACAAAAACATTGAAAACTAAGGGTAAAAGTTGGAACATGCCTACTGTAGCATATGACATAGGTACCAAATCACTTTTGAAGGCAAGAATTTCTAAAAATCTAAAGTCTCCTATTCTGAAGTAATTTATGGATTTACTTCTTACTACCTTCAACACTGTTCAAGATCTTAACTAGAATTAAATAACATATTAAGTATAAGTGTAAAGGAGTAGCCTATAATAAAAATTACTCTTAAGGGTGAAAAAAACCCCAACCTCTAAAAGCCCTTCAGAACTAAAGTTTCCTTAAACTCATTTCATTTTAATGCAAACATTGGTCATTCACCCTTTTTAATGGATACAAGAGTAATTCAGATTTGTTGACAAACTCTCTTTTGAAAAAGTTTTTTGGTTTTTTTATTTTAATGATTAGAAAAACTTGACCTGTATTTTTGGCAAACACAGTACTGCCAATTGCCTGACAGCATTATCTAGTATGTACATTATCTATAGCTTCAAGATGGTGTTTAGATAACTGCAGCTACCCCTGCAAAACCCTACAAAAACACACGCAGCAGAATACTGGCATTTTAAACATGCAATTAAAATACAGTAGTAGTTACAGTAGTTATACAGTAGTTATCACTGTACACTTATTTACACTTGTGGGCTAAGTTTTTAAATTAAAATTACAAAAGATCTACTTTAACAAAAACATAATAAAAATCCTACATAAGCAGAAAATGGAACTCAGCTCCTAAGCTGGATATCTAAATGAGTTTTACATTCAAACTGCTCAGAACACTGAATATCTATACTCACAGACACAGTTTTGAATACTCAAAAACAATTTCCTTTTCCAAATTATAGAATTATAATAGGCTTTCAACAACAGCAAAGCACTATCTGAAACCGCTCAAAAGAAAAAGTTTCAAGTTCCCCTTTCTATATTTTAAAATTACATCATCAAAAATGTCACACAAGTTTTGCAGGATTCCAAACAAGTTTACAGTCTGAGATTTCTTTCTTCCTTAATTTGAATGTTTGATACTCACAGTTTAGACAGCACAATACACCTCCCTTTTAGACTTCCCATTGAACAATCTAACTTGTATACTAGCCCTCCTTAACACAGGTCTAATGCTTATCCCTTCTCTACAATTTTGTCAATGATACAGAGACATACAGCAAAAGAGCAGAACAGTGGGTATCACACTTACAGAGCACTATTTCCATGATAAATCTAATGCCTTAGTACTGTTTTCAAAAGCTATAAGAAGATTTTTATCACAGCAAACAATTAAAACCTTGTTTCTGCGCTGCATGAAATGCTTAACTTCTGCTTGACTTTGGTGTCTTTCCAATACAGTTTTGTGTTAGCTCTCCATTTAGTGTAATCAGTTATACTACAAATAGACATTGCTAATAAAGCCACTGAAATGTACCTAAAACTTAAGTATACATTTAAATCTTGGCAGGATTGGGACCTTTCTACATATTTGTTGAGTTACTAGTCAACATTTCAGTGTTTATAGCAAACACTGAACATATTTTAAAAGAAGAATTAAAGCCACAAGTTCATACACGCTTCTGCTTCTCACACTATTATTTCATCTCAAATCTGTCTAAAATCACTGTCTTCCCAAAACATTCTAACTTTTAAAACTTATTGTTCTCTTGGGTTCACACAGCTTTTATTTCCTAGCTCTTCCTTCTTTGTACGCTAAGATTTGAGACTCCCTCCACTTCTACATTTTCAAACAGCAGCTCTGCTATAAATCCATACAACAATTGTTATTTATTCTGCTTTTTTGCTAGTAGATATTTCTAACTCCATTCCCCAACTAATACCCTTTCCAGAGCACAAAAGCTACCCACCAAAAAAAAGAGCTAACCTGAACATTCCACAGAAATACGATTCCGTCATCTCCTGCAGATGCAAACAAACAAACAAAAAAAAGCCCACCACACACACAAAGGGGAAAAAAATAGTTGTGAAATCTTCAATATAGCATAATGTAGTGGAACAGCAGTAAGCAGTTATGAACAAAAATATTTACAATATATATCAGACTGTCTTTAATCTAAAGAATAAATGCATATCCATAAATTCCAATTACAGTTTATAAACTGAAGCCACTACATTTAAATAGGTGTTTATAAACATATACTTAATACAAGAACAAGGCTTAAAGTTTCCAATACATACTATTATAAAAGGAATCCCACAATACAGAACCAATTCTCTTAATATGATATCTTATACACCAAATAACTCCAAACTCTAAAACCAAATACCGTCAGTCAGAACCAACTGACTGCAAGACATCTAACAAGTTACAAAACACTCATTTAAATTCAGGCCAGGAGCAGAGGAGCCCATTATTTATCAAGATATTTAACCAGTGCTTTAAAAGAACTCCCAAAGGGAGTGCATTTAAGATGCTGAATATGGCTTCTGCTAAAAATCCAGCTGAAGGGCATACCATATAAGGAAAAACCAGATTCATTTTAGCGTGTTATTAGTTTGTTAATCTCACATTTGAAAAGTCTGACCTAAATTCAGTCTTTTCCCTAGGCTAGAGTGAATATCTGCAACCATCTGTCTACATTTGTACCCATGACAGCTGTACTTAAGCTGAAGCACACATCACAGCTTACCCAGTAAAGACATACTATGAGTTGAGAAATCCTAGAACCTAGCAAGACCTTTCAAAAAAATGTAAATCAATTGTTATTTGAAAATATACCTACCTTCTAATTTTTCCCTTTTATTTTAAGCCTTCACCAAGGGTTAAAGAGTTAATATTTAGGGAACTAAGATTTGTACCACATGCAATAAAGTCATGAAGAAAACAGAGATTCTGAGATTTTTTTCTGTTACCAGCTGTGAATGGTTTCATTAACTACATACACATCATTTCTTTTAGAGTTGTACTTTGCAATTATGATGTTTGTAAAACTTGCTAACAGACTATGATTTCAGGCATAAAGCCATATGGGGGTGGGTGGGGGTGGAGAGTGTCCCTTCTTCCAAACGCCCTCTTGTTTTTTATACTAAAAAAAAGTGCCAACTCTACTTTCTTCATATCTTTCATTATTTTATATTCATTCAAGCCTCTTCTTTAAAAAGATTGGAGCAAAAGCCAATCTTCCATGCACAGCTCTGATAATATTAATTTCTTATCTTTAGTTGCCTTTTAGCTCTATTATACCTTGTTTTGTCACAACATCAAGACCTTAAAATAGCAAGACTCTCACAATTCAGCAATAACCCTTTAAATTCCAATTCCTTTCTTGAGTAACACTGGAGCTGTGTGCCACTTAAACAAAATTCTGGGAAGAAAACTGGTGTTTGAAAGAAGACATGACTGTAATTCATCAACATAGAAGTTCAATACAGTGCTGTTTAGTGTATTTTCCTCCTCATCTTTAACCAGGATTTCTGTTTAAATAGAAAGGTATATTGTAGAGTCAGTTATCCTACAGCTACATTCTGTTCACCAAGGTGGAGATTCATGGGTCACCTGATTCTTTTCCAGTCATGATCACCATCAACTATAACCTTGTCTGTTTCCTGGAGGAGCAAGGAATGATCAAATGAGCAACAAAAAGAGCTATTCTTAAAATGTGTTATGAACTCTGTTTAGTTTAATATGTCAAATGCTAGAGTATTACATGCAATTTTATCTCAGTCCATTTTTTGGAAGACTCTTGCTGAAGCTTAGCCTTCCTTAGTGATCTTCCAATCAATATGACCCTTACTTCATGTTCAAGAAGTACATGAGAAAAGAAGAAAAAAAACAGCTTTCTGTTACATTTATACAGGATTTATTTAGTATCTTCAAAAACCAATCTGAGAAAATTTTCCACTCACTGGTTTTAGCTGAGCCACTGAGAAAACAAGAAAATCCTTCTGCAAAATTCTCAATAAGATGATATTATCTAAAGACCTGAAGCGTGAAACTTGGGTTACAATAGTTGACAAAAAGCACACAATGGAATAGCTGCAGAAACTAAATCAAAACATTTCAGAAGCTGAGTAACAATACTAATTTTACAGAAAAGAATCAAGTGAAAAATATTATCAGCTGTTTAACAATCCAGAAACCACCAGTGAAGCAACTCTATTATAAACACCTCAAATAACTTACTCCTTATCCATATGCTATTTTATAACCTATCTTCAACGCAGCTTTAGTTTTACACTGATTATAATTAGTTTAGCTTCAATAATTTACCTGCTACCACACAATGAAGCCCAAAATGGTAAAAGATTTCTTTGTATCAGACAGTGCGTGCAATCTAAGAATACACCGGTATTTCTATAAAGAGCAATTACATTTATTGAGCATGTGTTTTGGGAAAAACATACTTTGAGGAAAGGTTATTTTAATAACTTCTCTGGGGAAAAAAAAAGACTGGAAAAAACCCCAAAAGATTCTTCTAGTTTTATATTAAATCTTCTGGTGGATTACTATGATGTAGAAAAATAAATTTTATGGTAATGCACATAACTTTTCTGATATATATATATATATTTATGATGTTAAGAATGAAAACTGACAAGCTAAAAATTCTCCATGGAGTCTTCTGTGAAATTTTTTTATATATATATTTATGAAATTATTAGAAAGTAAGGTTCTGTGGGCACTATGAATTTGGAAAAGACCACCTGATGATCAATGTGCATGGGGAAGGAGAGAACCTTCCTTCACAAAACACCTGCAAGGATATAAACCATAAATTCTTACCCATGTTAGGTTTGTATAGTTTATTGATTAATATATTAGAAATCCCCTTCTGTACCTAATCCATAAAAGATATAAATTACTAAAGCTCCTTAACAGAGAGACTCTTGCCTATCACTTACGTTCTTAGTTCTAAAGGTTTTCTATTTAATTCTCCACATCAGCCCAGAGTCACTACACTTATTATTGACTAAAGGCTTCACAACCTTACTTTTAAGGCAGATAAATATTTCCTCTCTTGCAGGGTTAAGTTAAATTACATAACACGCGAGGCTGATTTAGACAAAGCTAAAATAGAAGCCAGCTCTTAACATAAAACTATTGTAATTCATTCTGTCAGTCACACTTCCAAAGTGACAATGGTAAATGTAGTGACTTCATCTCTGCTTCACAATCAGTCTTCCAGATTTTAGATAACTCTGTCCTCAGAGTTCATGACAAAGTTGGACCTAGCTAAGGAACAAAGAACAGAACAGATAAAGATT
>KZ506926.1:22128-54393 GCA_002844005.1 Limosa lapponica baueri | reverse complement strand
AAACAAAAGAAACAAAGAAACTGTCAGGTTTCAAAGAGGAAGTACAGCAAGTTGAACAAGATCAAATTGGAGAAGATATGTAATGCAGAGATTAAACATATGTGGAATTTTACTAAGTACTCATTCTGAATAAAGTGGTGAAAATTTCAAAATTTGAGAAGTTCAGAAAAAAGTTGCATTAACCAAATCTCAAGTGAATTAAGCACTCAAGTTTCAGAAGAAAGTGTAACAAAATATTAGAAAGAAAGGAACAGCAACATTCAATATTGTTGAGAATGTCATGTTGAATTGCTACAGTGTCTCTATAGGAGTCTATTACATTCTTCTGCAGAACCAAAAGGTGAAATAACATCTGTCCTCAATTCAAAAACACACATCACATGCATCCACTCAGAACTGAACCAGACACTACCGCATATTGTTTGGAGAAAGAGTGTGTACGCATGTACAGAAGGGAAGGTTCAACCCAGGAACAGCCTAAAAAAGAAGGGTTGAATTAGCTAAAGGCGTTTCTTTCAAACAAATGAATTGTACCAAGAAACAATGCCGTTATTTTCTCAAGAAAGCATAACTTACAAGAGAAGCCAAAAAATGTAGTAATACACCAAGAAAAGGGAGTGTTCAGTCAAAACCAGAAAGATAGGATTAAAAACATTAGTACATTTTCAAAAATATTCTCTGAAGTATTGCCAAGGATTCTGTGAAACAATTTGAAATTCAATTTCATACCTGCAATCATCTATTTGCACTAGAAACCGTACTATATCTTGATGACCTTTCAACACAAGGAGCTCCGTGTAAGGATTCTGTATTTGTTCTTCACCAATTGTCTGTACAGATGATTTCTAAAATTCATAAAAAAGGAATGAAATTTATTTTGTACTGACATAATTATTTTCATCAGATCTTTGTAATGTCTAACAATCTACGTATAGATTCCTGTGTGAATGTACAGTTAAATTTGAAGTTAACATTTTGCCTTAATGAAAATCATTACAAAAGATCACTTCTTATTACTTCAAGTAAGTAACATCTTTCTATAGCATGTATTTTAAATTATTATGTAGCATTTTCTGCTTATCAAAAACATTTTGTATTGCTTTAATCACTGATACACCAAGATGAAAACCCAGTTTAGTCATGAGCTGTCATGTGGAGCCAGCTTCATGACTCAATTCACCATACATTCAGTTTTTCATTAAATTACACCTCTTCCACGAGGTCTGTAAACCTCTCATATCTACTGTTCAATTTTAAAATCCTATATAAAGATGACATATTTAAAATAAATAAGAATAAATGCTGTTCTGTTACTTAATATATAAATCATCCATAGGGACTCTATTCACAAAATCCCAAAGCAAACCACTTAAAAAACATAGAGAATGATTAATCATTTTACAGAACAGCATCTGCAATTACCCCCAACTAGACTATTAATTAAAAAAACAATCAATCACTCAGAGCAAGCTGATCACCGGGCAGGGTCAATAAAATATTGCACAGGACTGCAGTTTCAAGGCACAAGAGTTCTGCTAATCTCAATCATCAGTTTGTTTCAATAGAAGACACCTTTTTATATATTTAAGGTCTTCCACGTTCTGGAACATTATTAAAAAAAAAAAAAAATATATATATCTAAATAGCTCAGTGGTAACACAGTGACAGCACTCTCCTCCTAGATTTATTTTACACAACAGTCAACACCATCTTACTTCCAGGACTGTCTCTTCATTGAGGACTTCAACAGAACCTACACTGTAAAACAGCAATTACTGAACACTGTGCAACACACAGCACACATGACAGGTAAACCTCTGTGAAAGACAAACATATTCTCAGAAACTTCAACATTTTCTTGCAGGAATAATAAATTATTTTCTATTACTTCTGTATTTGTACTATGATACTGTTCTTCAGAAGTTAAGAATGACAAAGTTAATAAATAGGGAAAGAAATCTGCTTATTTTTAAAATGAAGAGGTTGTCAAAAGGCTAGTTCTTGTGATTTTATCTTGGTTTTGTGCTATCTGACGCATTTCATGAAGCAACTGTTCCTCATTTTATGCAATTATGTGAGAATAGCAGTTCCCATTTAAAATAATGCAAGTAGAGTCTGCATGGCTATAAAGAAAAGTTTGACAAATACGGAAACCTAGCGTTCAGCTGTCAAAAGCTAATCAAAACATTCCTTTAAAAAAACTGAAAGTTCTAAAAATCCTAAGTAAATCTCAGCATCACTGGATGACATTGGCAATACTGTAGTCAGAACACTTCTATTTTTCTTTACTAATAGAAACATATCTTCACAAAACAATTGTAACACCTTTTTGAAAAAAAGTTAGAATTTGTTACATTAACATCCCAATTCTATATTCTGTTGTTGCTTCTTATTCAGTACAAGACAGTGCTACTTCTTTTGAACAATGTGTCCACTCTTATTTTTTCTTAATTCTAAGAATGCCTGTGAATATTGAAAGGTACAGTGCTGATGAAGTACTACAGATAACCACAAAATAAGAGCTTTTTCCCCAGTACTGTCATACAACAAGCTATGCTCTCTTCAAATCTTCATAAATATTGACCAAAGTGTTGGGTTACACTTGTATTCTTTCTCTGAAGAAAACTCTTTTTGATATAAGCTATTAATGAACTCTCTTGTAACACCACCAAGTGTTTAGAAGGGAAAGGTAGATACTGATGTTAATGGAATCCATTCCCGACTTGCATGTTTTTATGCAGGACCTGTAAGCATCACTATGATAATCAGTAAAAAAACCCACAACATTCACCTCAGCTTCAGAACTTCCTATAACCCCCATGGATCTCAAGCATTTAAAAGTGGGACTTTCAAAAGCAATTCACTGAAACTATGGATACAAGAGTCCATAGACATACTTATGCATGTATCATGGAGCATGATAATTTAGTTTACAGGGACCGTGATGCCACTGCAGTTAGACTGCTCCCATTACCAGAAACACTCTGCTTAAGATACACACCATGGCCATCAACTGAAGAGAGAGGTGAGCTTAAGTCTAAATGATTTTCAGTTCCATAGTAAAAAGAGAAATGAGTAAGGAGAAAATTGCATTTCATGAGTTTAGGACAGCTTTGCCAGAGGCTTTCTCTATTCAGCCAATGCAATGTCACTCTAATACATCTGGCCTTTTCATGCCTGGCTGAAGCCACAGCACATGAAACAAACACCGTAAGTCCATAGCCCACACAGTACTATAGGCTTCCTTATCTATTTAAGAAGGGTATAGAGAGAACTAATGGTTATGATCTTCAGATGAAACAATATTACATCATGCAGGAAAAAAGAACAAAGAGAGTTTAGGGAGTAACACATCAATATTTTTTCCACAGAGAAGCAAAGTGATCACCATCATTCAACAAGCCAGTGGTAGCAATGGAAACAGAAGTCATATGGGTAGGGCTTAAGCTACAAATGGCAGAATGGAAGAACTGGACCACACCTTGACTTATGCTCACACTTTATTAAATCACAGTATAACTACACCATAGCCAGAATTTAAACTTTGGAGAAGGACAAACACCAACAGAGTTTTCTAGTGCATGTTAGAAAGCTCTTGTATATTTCCCATTTCCTTTTAAAAACAACTGCACACAAACCTGCTAAATATGACTGCAATACAACCAGCATTTTGACTGATGACAAAGATCAAAGGCATTCCCAGACATCATCATTCCAAGCTGCTACAGACTCAAACTTCCACCAAAGTAACTAGTTGCATTTGAAATCAACCATGACATTGTCATGGCTTGTTCATGTACAGCAGCTGAAAAATAATTACTTCCTCATATTTGTCTACATTACAAAAGCATTGAGGAGCCCAGTAATAGTGTTAATTAACTTTTATTAAGTCCAGGCTGAGAAATTCAACAGAGTCTCAGGGACAAGAAAATCCCAATAATCTCTCCTTCAAATATAGAAAACGCTTCTTTCGAATAAGACAACAGGAAGGATGCCAGTGTCCAGTGCGCTACACAGGCCTAGTTTATTTTATGGGTAAGAGACTGAGAAGAAATGCTAGAGGACTAATACGACCTACAACTAGGCCACATAACTAAGTTACTGCCTATAATTTACATTGTCGACGGGGAGTCCCGAGGGCACGACCCCACAGGCCTGCAAGCCATACAACACAACCCCCACCTCCCCGGGGCGCCGAGCAGGAGGCAGGCAGGCAGGCCGACAGGGAGGAGCTCCTGACAGGGACGGCTCCCGAACCCTTCAGCTCCCGCGCAAGCTCAGCTTGGGGGTCTTGCTGTTTGCTTTTGTGGTCTTTTCCCCTCCCCTCCTTCTCTTCTTGCAACCCTTTCTAAGCACCGGAAAGCCCCGGAGGCTGCCAGCTAGCCCTGAAGGCCCCTTTCTCCGCAGAGCCCAGGGCCGACCCCACTACGGTGGGACGGAAAGGGCTACCGCTCAACGCTCCCCTCGCCCACAGCGCTCCCCACGCCCCCCCACCGGCGCCACGCTGCCTGAAGGCAGCTGCCCCACGGGCCGACCCCCGGCCCGGCTCCGGGCTGAGGGGACAACGCTCCCTTCCCGCCCCTAACGCTCCTCCTAGCCCCGCCTCCCGCCGCCAGCTGCTCTGCCCCCTTCCTCCACGCCCGCCGCCTCACCTCCGCCAGGCCCTGCGGCTCCCGGCCGCCGCCGATCAGCCACCGCAGCATCGGGAACGGCACCTGTGTCCCCCTCCACCGGTGGCTGGCGGCGGCAGCAGCACCCTCCCTGCCCGCCCGCCCCTCGCACCAGCGGGATGGCGGGGGCTGACGCTACCGCTGAGCGAAAGGCCTTCTTAATCGAGCTCCGCGCGCAGAGCAGCCCGCCGGCGGGCGGGGCCGAGAGGAGGCTGAGCAATCGATCGCCGAGTGGGTGCCGGACGGCCGTGCGGGGGCGGCGGTGAGGCGGGGGCCGTGAGGGGCGGCGGGGGCCTCGGACGGGTTCAGGTTAGCCTGTGGGCGAATGCTGCGGTTTAACTGCCGAGCGTATTCATTCCATATATTTACTAGCTTTTTACTTGCTGTCTTCCAACTTCAGATGAAATTTAGGCTGCAACAAATTAATAATCGTTACGATTTTATTATGACCGTCTTACCTGCTCCCTGAAGTAAACGACCACCCAAATTTTCTGCACATAACACACTTCCCTTGGCTGTGACTCTTTTCATTCTCCTTCACGGAACCTCCTTTGGGCCTGCACTGTCTTTGCTGGGATGGAGCAGAAAGTACAAATGAGGCTGCAACGTCGGGCTAAACGACGCCCTCACGCATCACAGAATCACAGAATGATATGGGGCTGGAAGGGACCTCTGGAGATCATCTGGTCCAACCCCCCTGCCAGAGCAGGTCCACCTAGAGCAGGTTGCACAGGAACATGTCCAGGCGGGTTTGGAATGACTCCAGAGACGGAGACTCCACCACCTCTCTGGGCAGCCTGTTCCAGTGCTCTGCCGCCCTCAACATGAAGAAGTTCCTCCTCATGTTTAGATGGAACTTCTTATGTTCAAGTTTGTGCCCATTTCCTCTTGTCCTGTCTCTGGGCACCACTGACAAAAGACTGGGCCCATCCTCTTGACACCCACCCTTCAAGTATTTATGGGTGTTGATCTGGTCCTCCCTCAGCCTTCTCTTCTGCAGACTAAAAATACCCTAATGCCTCAGCCTTTCCTTGTAAGAGAGATGCTCCAGGCCCCTAAGAGAGATGCTCCAGGCCCCTAAAACATAATTCACAGTTCTGCCCTTAAGGCAGTGATTTGGACATCCTTTTTGGATTTTAGGTGCAAGTGGAGCAAGATCACGAAACCCAACCCAAAAGGCCTCATGAACCCCGCTCTTGAGCAGGCACAGGTAATAAAGAAACCCCTAACATGTATAAACATGTCCAACAGACACTGCTCCGTAGATCTGAATCTATACATTTCACTTGTCCTGTTGCCTTTTCGCCCACATTGTTTCAGGTAATCAACACCACACAATATCATAAGACATACTTGAGATTTCCCAAATATCCAGGGCAGGAGATAACGGTAGTTTGCTAAAACATGAACTTCTAGTAGTGACCAGCCTGTATGTGGAAAGCATGGGATGCATCGTGGGTGTAGGACGAAGCGCTGCTCTAGTGGCATTTGACAAGCATCGGTGGCATGCAACCTGAGCGCTGCCATTCGTTAACTTCTGTGAATTCTTTGCAGCTTCTCAGCATGCCAAAGTTGATGAAAGCCATAAACCAGTTTTAAAGCAGGAGGTGTTTACTTCTACTTCAGCATACACCTGCTTTTCTGTTTCAGCTCGCTTGTGCTAGATTCCCAGCTCAGAGGTGCTGCTCCTGCAGACCAGCAGTATAGCCGGTGGGATTACTGTGTGCGTGCAGCTACATCTGCCAGGGTTTCCATGGTAATACTTTGTCATCACCAGTCTGCTCTTCGGCAGTTTCCGTAAATAATTTGGTATCTTCTCCAAACTAGCAAATGTTGACTCATTTTGTTGCATTTCATTTACTGGAAGGAAGGACTGCACAGCATAACACTACTCACAGCTGTATGACCTGTAATCTGCAAATACAGTATCCATAGTGATACCTCCAAAAACGAAAAAGAGAGGGAACAGCACTTCTTACACTAGGTGCAGGGACAGGCAATGCTGCTTACTTGGGTTAGCAACATGAGTAAGGATCTTATTTCTTCTTTAACGCAGTGAGGAAAATACGCTGCTTGATTTTACATCTTCTTTCCTGCCAAACCTCCTTATTTTAGCCCATGCTGCTGTATCACAATTCACACATCTGGAAGAGACAAGATAAAAACAAATGCAGCACAGTACTATGCCAAACAGCATCTTTGTAAATAAACACAGACGTTCATGGCAGCATCTAGAGGCCGTAGGTGTTGGTAAAGATGTGCTGGAATGTATTCTTCAAAACAGGAGCAGGAAATGCACCAAGTTCCCAAATGATGAATATGGAGCCTTGCATAGCTCTCATAGAGTATTGGGTTTACATTGGCAAGGTTTTGGTACTGGAGCGGGGGGCGGGGGAGGAGCTAAGAGAGCAACTTCTGTGAGAAGGTGCCAGAAGCTACCCTCATGTCTGGTAGAGCCAATGCCATCTGGCTCCAAGACGGACCAGGCACTGGCTAAGGCTGAGCCCATCAGCAATGGTGGTAACACCTCTGGAATAACATATTTAAGAAGGGGAAAAAACCTGCTGCGCAACAGGAGCTGGGAAAGAGGAGTGCGAATATGTGAGAGAAACAACTCTGCAGACACCAAAGTCAGTGAAGAAGGAAGGGGAGGAGATGCTCCAGGTGTTTGAGCAGAGATTCCCCTGCAGCCCATGGTGAAGACCATGGTGAGGCAGGTAGTTCCCTTGCAGCCCATGGAGGACCCCATGCCAGAGCAGGTGGATGTGCCCAAAGGAGGCTGTGACCCTGTGGGAAGCCCATTCTAGCAGGCTCCTGGCAGGACCTGTGGTCCCATGGAGAGATGAGCCCACAATGGAGCAGGTTTGCTGGCAGGACTTGTGACCCCATCAGGGACCCACAGTGGAGCAGTCTGCTCCTGAAGGACTGCACCCCAGGGAAAGGACCCACGCTGGAGCAGTTCATGAAGAACTGCAGCCCATGAGTGGGACCCACATTGGAGAATTTCATGGAGGACTGTCTCCTGTGGGAAGGACCTCATGCTGGAGCAGGGGAAGACTGTGAGGAGTCCTCTCCCTGAGGAGGAAAGAGCAGCAGAGAAGTGTGATGGACTGACCACACCCACATTCCTTGTCCCCCTGTGCTGATGTGGGGAGAAGGTAGAGAAATCAGGAGTGAAGCTGAGCCTGGGAAGAAGGGAGAGGTAGAGAGGAGGTGCCTTTAGTTTTGTTCTCACTTCTCATTATCGTACTCTGATTTGATAGGTAATAAATTAAACTAATTTCCTGAAGTCAAGTCTGTTTTGCCCAGGATGGTAATTTGTGAGTGATTTCCCTGTCTTTATCTCAACCCACAAGCCTTTCATTATATTTTCTCTCCCCTGTCCAGCTCAGGAGGGGAATGATAGAATGGCTTTGGTGGGCACCTGACATCCAGGCAGGGTTACCCACCACAGATGGACTTCAGGAGAGTGGCTTTTGTTTTGCTGGTTAGACGTGACTTCAAAACTCTGTTTCTAAGCATCTTTGAGTTCCTTCTTTAAAGTAACAACTTTCTAACAGTAACAACTGACAGCTTCCAGTTTTTTCACTCAATCTTCCTTTTCTCTACCTTTGTATATTGTATGAATTTCTGTATACTTTTAAAAATCATTCTTGTAATCTTAAAAGAACAGTTGTTGTTGTTGTTGTTATTCCAAACATCTAATGTATTGTACACTTTTTGGAAGCAGAAACAACTCCTCTATTTCCCAGTGTAGTTTATACAGGTGCTATGTTCGTCATGCCGTCTAGGTAAAGAGTGTGATCCACCATAGCGGTTCAGTTGCTGGGCCGAGATGCAGTGTCTTCTCCAATATAGAGGTTTGTTGCTGTCAACTGTTGTCCAGTAGCAAAGAGTTGTGTTAAGGCTCTTAATCAATATGGAAATGATGTGTCAGTTTGGAGGATGACTGTCACTGCCGGAAATTTGCAGCATATGTTATGATTACACTTGCAAAAGGAGTCTTTCTTCCACAAATGCAGCATTTCTTGTCCCCAGGCCTTTGTAGCTGAATGGAGGAATACTTTTTCTTTTTAATTTCTAGCATGACGGCTTCCCCTTTTAACTCTCGCCAATGGGATCCTGGCCTCTGCTCTAGGGATTAGGCATAGAAACTGTCACTGGGTTATCTCATCCTCTCTTAATTAACATTTCTAATATGTCTGATGTCATCTAGTGTTTTCTACTGTATCTTCTGAATAAATATGCTTATTTTTTGTGTATCTTGTGTTTGGTTTGTATCCCTTTGTGAAAAAGAAGCAGAGTATCTTACATAGACTCAAAATGCTGTGTTTCCCTTTGCAAAGCAAATTGGTTTGCTACTTTGGTGCCCATTTCTTGTATTAAATTCGTGGTGAAGGACTGAGGAAGCAGGTGCCATAAAATGGAATAACACCTTCATGAGTAACACCTAAAAGTCTGACTGTACTTTGTGAAGAAAATGGAGTGAACATTTTTTTTTCTCTGATAATAAAAATCACAAGCTATTCTGATTTTCAAGTGGAGTGTGATGGCAATATAGGCCCCCAGGTGGCATTCTAACCTTGTTTTTCTAAATGATTTGTTTTCATAAGGAATGGATTTGATTCTTTTGTTTAAAAAGAAATTTTCTTCACCCTCATGGTAAATTTGAACAAAGAAATTACAGCCATACTCTGTTCCATTTTTTTTTTAAGTTTCCAATTTGTATACGTTTTGGTAATTCAAATGCAGTAGCCTCAAACCCAGCTTGAAATCTGATAGATGCTTAATGGAATCATGTAAATTACACTATATTCCAGATATTAAAGTCTATAAGCTGATGATGTCCTGCAACAGCTATTCAATAAAAGATACCATTCAAATTTTAAAGATCACAATTACAGTAAAATTAGTTACATTTCAACAACTTTATGAGAAAAGTGTAAATCCAATTATGACTAATACTTTACAACACATGGGTATTAACGGATTCTGGGTCACAATGAAACCCAGGCAGAATTTGATATTATGGCTGCATGAAATCAAAAGGCTTCTGGTGGGATTTCTATTCCCTTCCAGGAGTAACAGGTAGACCTTTGCAAAGAGTGCAACTTGTACCTCATAGCTTAGGCACTTAGTTTAGGGGCTGAAGCTGCTGATGGTTCGTCTTCAGCTCCCTTCTTCAGCAGAGGAGGGACGGCTCCCACAGAGATTGACTCAGACTACCCCAGGCAGCTCCTCATTGGAGTTGCTCCCTGCTGGGGCATTTCTCTCCCCATCAGCTTCAGGAGTGTCTAGTGTCACTCCTGTAATGTTTATTCCCTTTCAGCCATCTCATGCAGAGTCATTACTTTGCTGGTGAACGCCTATGGGCTTTCTACTACACTGTCTTGAATGTGTGGGAGGACTGCCCACAAAAAAGCCTCACTGCCCCTCTCAAATCCCTTTTTCCAACTCTCCTTTGCAACAAAACCCACTACTTCCTTAGAAACCACTGGGGTGATGTGCTGCAAGTTGTCTTTATGGCACTGACCAGAACTGTCACCTATTGATGTGCACCATGGGCTGCCCCACCTGTGTCTCCTTGCAATCCCTTTGCTTGTATTGGCATTATATTGTTTTTGAAAGGTGGGCCATTTTAGCTTGTATTTGTGCAGCACTCAGACAAATGGCATCTTTGTCCCTTGTTAGGATTCCAGTGGGATATAGCAGCACAAATACACAGTAATCATATTTAATAAAGCAAACAGAACTAATTTAAATTACTGCTTAAAATACATTACATTGATATGTAAGAGGTCATAAATAAAAAACGACCTACCCACTGCCCTGGCTATCTTTCAGAGTGTACTTTAGGAGGAGTTACTAAGGCAGAGTATCATCAACCACACTTCCTAAAGCAACAAAACCCAAAATTACTGCATCAGTATAAGACTGTGGGTAGCTGGGAGAAATAGAGGGAAAGTTTAAAGTTCAAACTTTCATCTCTTTTGTTGTGTTTCATCCTTATAACTCTCAACAGTACATCTGAAAAGTCAATTCACTACATTTTTAGGGACTAAGCTGTAGTTCATAGCAGTCACTTGCAGGTGGTATCACTGGGCTTTGGACTGGACAAATGAAAAACATATATAAATTTAAATGGATTTTGAAATAAAGCTGTGGGTTTTTGTGCACAAAGAGCTATAAATAACCTTTTTAGACTGTCTTGTACTGTGCACATGACGTATTTCTGTTTAATTATCTTCCTAGTTGTCAGTCATGCTTTTTCATCCTGTGTTTTCTAGTGGCATTTAGGTAAAGTAATGGTTAAGTCTTAATCATAGACTTTTAATTTTCATAATCTGTCCCCTTCACAGTAAGTGAAAAAATGGTCACAGGGTATCCTCTTCTTCCCTAATTCAGAAATGGTTGAAAGATTCCTTCAACCTTGCAAAAAATTCCTCAGCCTGACAGCTATCATAGCAAAGTTCCACACATGTAGCAAAGAGGTTCACAATGTAAAAAACCTTGATGCCTTGGCTGTAGTGAGTACTCTGGTGGCTACAGCAAAAGCCTTCAATACCTACAGCATATTTAAGTCACCACAATGAGACAACAGGTCACTTCTTGGTGTCCTCTGGGGCCTTGCCAAAGAAGAAGTTGTTGAATGTCCTCTACTGTTAATTGATTAATTCCCTTGGGGTGACACTCAGTTCTGGCCGTATGAATACATTGGCATTCTAACATTGGCACTGGCTGTGCAACTGATCTGTCCACCTGCAAGGGTGAGATACTTCTAGTACAGATATGTGTTTTATAAAGACCAACATACAGGATGCTAGCAAGACCTGATTCACTGGCTTATGTGCAAGTCTGGTTCTCTGGTCAGGAAACATTAATTCACACCCATATGTGAGCAGGGAGCAGTCACTATAACCCCAAGACTGATCACACCAGCTGACACCAGAAATTCCACTCAACCAAATACAAGTGGAAAGGGGAGAACAGCTCTCCCTAGTGTATCATGGAGGCACTAGAAGGCAGCTGGGAATTGGGAAGCGTTCAACTAAAAGCAAAGTTTTTGTGGGAAAAGCCCTTAAGGAGCTGTGCAATGACACATGAACAGTCTCAGAGAGGGCCTGTAGGGACAGAGATGATGGTTGCCCTCTTAAATCCCCTCCTATGCTCCTGTCCTTGTGCACCAGGCTGGTACAAGCCACTTCAGCCCATGATTAGGTGGGAATAAAAGGTGACTTTACCGTGCTCTGATCACTGAACTGAGGGTGGGGGTGATGAGGAAATTTCACTGTTTATTTGCCAAGGTCCAATCTAGTAAAATATTTCCATTCCATTTCCAGTGTGCACTGTCTGAATTGGGTCGCTGCAATATTGAAAGGCAAGTCTGTGTTTAAGCATGTTGCCCAAACACTATGTCAGCCACATGCTGATAACTGGATTTCATGCGGCATACCCTTTCCATTATTCAAGAAAACTATTCCCACTCTGAACAACAAAATAAAGCCAAATCATTGAAAATCTCTCATTATTTCATGTATTTATTCCAATCAAGTTACTGGGAAGCAGTCAACTAAATATCTGAAGGAGTAAACAGTCAGTCATAAAAGGTGATATTCAGTCTGTAAAGTCCAGTACTCCAGTTAAGAAATACACTGGAGTGTAGGTTACACAAGCACCATATACTGAGGTTTTTTCTTCCACATTTCAGTCTGCACAGTTTGAAATAAAATGTCATTCAACTTTACATAATAAGTTCAAACAAAAATTATAATTGATGAGCCATAATGATTTAGAAGATTAGCTAGGGAACAGTTCTTTTCGACGCGTACCATGGTTAAAAAATATTACTATATTAATTCATACTATGTCATTAAATAAAATGGTTTTCTAATTCTGACTCCTCTCTCCGAATGAAACTACCGAAATGCCACAAAAAGACAGCGGTATTAGGCCATATCCTTTGCTCCCTTTTCATACAAATTCCCCCTTGAAGTAATGAGTAAGGTTAAGTCAGAAGAGGGCCCCATTTTCTTTGGCCTTGATCTCATAAATCCTCGCACCATGTACAGCTGGAAGCTTAAAAGTGTTGCTCTCAAGGCTAATTTTGTAGCAGAAGAGTCTGGACAGTGTAGTATAGTGTGTTTGAGTGCCAGCTAACCGTCTGTGTCATTTGTCCTGTTGCTGTGCTGGCTTTCCTTGTCTTCTCCTGTATGAAACTTGCCTTGGTTGTTTTCCAGAGCAAGTACAGGCAGGCACTGCATCTGGGCTGCAAGGAAAGCTAGATGAGAGCTGCAATCTTCCACCTAGTGCATGAATGATTCCCAAGAGCGTGTTCTCTTACACTGTTCTCTTCATGACAAGAAGGGCAAAAAAAAGGCACAAAGACAGTTAAGATGCGTGACCAATGAGAACGGGACCCTTGGTTAAAGGAACAAAGCTGGTGTAAAAGCTACATGAATTTCAGGAAGATCGGTTCCCCTGACTGAATAGGGTTCCTCAGAATCATACTCCTCCTCCTCTCTTGCTTTCCGCTTAGAATAGGACAGGCTGTGTTGATACCAACACCAGGCCAGCTTATCTTCTCTTTCAATACTGCTTTCTTGAGTAGTGCACTGGTCTCCATGGTGTCCTGGCTTGAAGGACATTTTAGTAATAAGCTTTCAGTCCTTTCTAACATTTCCTCTTCTTTTCTCCCATTCTTCCTACAAAAATCTATATTTTCAGAAATAAATTTTAAGCCAGAAGGAGCTACTACTTTTGGTAACTCTCATCTTTCATGCAACACAAACCAGAAAACTTCACCCAAACATTTCTGTAGCAAGTTTCCACACAAGCTGCAGCAAATCCTCATAAAGGCAGCCATTCTCCATGTAGAGACCTCACATGAGAGAATCTGGCACGTATGTGGTCAAGCTACTCCAGGGCTTGATTCACCTCACTGTTTAAAAATGTTTAAAAACACCATGAAATTTGTCTGGCTATAACATCCAACCACAAGGATGGTGTGTCTTTTTCTGTCAGACTTCTATAGCTAATCCCTTCATTCCCAGTCAAGTCAGGAAAGTGAGCCACTAAGTACTTTCCTATACTTCTATGTACTTTCCTGTACTTCCAAATTTTATTTTTGTTCTTTCCCAGATATATTCTTGCTCTCCACCTCAGCGGCTGGGCTCTCCTTCCTCACCTGTTTACTATACTAACAGTGTGATCTCGCACACCTGTTTATGCCTCCTCTTGTGTCCACAGACTTGTGAGACCACAAGCACTGGGGCATAGTCTCACCTTGTCTCACTCCTCATCTTCGATTAAATAAGGAATCAGAGGATGGTGTCTACCAGACACCATGTGAAATTTTGTGAGAGGATTATACTTGAGGGAATCCACATAAGCAACAACTTAACTTCTGAGATGACTGAAACGTAGGCTCTGAGGACTGCTGAGCCCAGTTGATAAAGATTAAAGCTCATATCTCAGCTGAACACAAGTTTCTAAAAACCAATGATCAGCTGCTTTCAAAGAGTCTAACATATCCTGAATTCACCAGAAGATAATGTGGCTCCTGTTTCAGCTGTGGGAACTCAGCCATGGTAACGCATAACCCAGTTCTGGTGATGATACTTATATTAAAACCATCAAGAAACATTTTTGGATGCTTCTGTTCCGAGTCAGATGCTTTTAGCATTTTGGCATGCAGCATGCAGCCAAAGAGACAGGAAGCCCAGTTATCACTGTTCACAGACATGAGCTGCTTCCTTACAAAGAGCCATAAGATAGGCAGCCTCATCAGTCTGACTGAAAGAATTAGGGGACGAAAAAGACACGTTCCTGCCCTGGGGCTAGCCACAGCTCCTGTCATTTGTTGTGAAGGAATGGGGAGATATCAGGCCAATATACCAGTTCCTCTCCCACCTCTGAGGGCCTTCAAAACTGATGAAGAAGGAGAAGTGCTCTTGGGCAGACCCAAATGAGGTGGGGCTGTGGCTTGGCAGTTTTGACCATGTTCAGCACCCTGGCAGGCTCAAGGGGAACCTCGTGGGCATGAGCTAGGGAAAGGGTGGAGGTGAGAGACAATTGGCAAGGACTCACTCAGTTAGAGCTTAAAAAGGGAAATCTTTGGTCAATCTTGTTCTTATCTGCTAGACACGTGTTCAGCAATTAGTCATGTTTCCCATCAAGAACTACCAAGGCTGTAAATACCACTGGCCCTTTCTAGAACTAAGCTCAGTAGATTCCATCTTTAATGAGCGCTTTTTGGGGTATTTTGGTTTGGGGTGCCAGCTTTTAGGTCCACTTTCAGAAGTACTGAGCACTGCCCACCAAAGGAGGGTTGCCTACAGCTGTCAGTGCTCAGTGTTTCTGGAAAACACACCTCAAGGGGCTTCTAAACAGATAGCCAAAAATCAGGAACAGCTTTGGAAATGTGCAGGCTTCCAAAGCAGCTGTAGCAGGTCTGCTACTAACCAACCAACTTGCTACACTGCCAGTCAGGCCTTCTCTAGCAGCAGCTTTTGAAATCAGGTTTGATCACTGAACGATTTTATTCATTGCAATTTCTGCAAGTGTTACTTTGTGAATATGGGCTTGGAACCACCATCTCCTTTTTTGTTGTAGCAGTAGTTATGCCTGCATGGTTATCTTAGCTGGATCAATTCTGGATCCAAATAAGAATTCAAAAGAAGCAAAGGAAAAGGATGAAGGAAATTCTTCTTTTTCCTTCATACACCAGCCAAAGAACAACCTGGCTGCCCCACCTGCACTTCCTAGATATCCATCTAGATTTCCATGGATATGCATCTGGATATCCTTCTTGGCATTATCAGCAGTTGATGGCACAGCCTTTTTTTATTTCAGTGCCACTAGAACTTCACTCAAATTCTTGACAGAGTCAAGGAAAATTGTGCATGCTTCCCTGGGGACAGGGCTTTGCCTTCTTGTGCAAGGTATAAGAATCCCCAAAACAGCCCAGCTGTGTTAAAAAAAAGGACAGGATAGCATTTCTTGAGCAGCAGTGTGGTTTGGAGGCCAAGGGTCAGTGTGTGCCAGAGAGAAGACTGGCTCCTACGCATGATCCTTGGCAGCACCAAGACACTCAGCCTTCGGACTGCGCCAATGCGTTGCTGCAATTGATACCAGCGCTGCCACAACTCACACTTTGCTCCTCATGACAAACAGCCTTTGAGTAAGATGTGGACACATAGTTTACTGGATGACCTTTTTGCTTTCTCAGCTCTGGGTTAGAGACAACCTTAGTGATTAAAACACCTGTGAAGCGCAACAAAGTTACTGGATTGGTGATTTAAGCCCCCTGTGTCACAGTTTTCGATACTGACTCAGGCTGTTGCTTCTCTGTCCCCAGAGCTGCAGGCAATGGGGAGTGTCCTCCTTGGTCTCAGGCAGCCAAGAGGTACCAGCAGCTAAGCAAATGCAAAATGACAAATACGTAAAGCTTGCAACTCCGTGTAGACAGACATCCCCACCTTTGCCAGGCGGCTCAGTTCCTCTTGTCATCTCCCAAGTTAGACAAAGAGCCTGTCACAGCCAAACAGATTGGTGCATTCAACAAAAGCCCCTCTGACCCACTCTCTTCTCCCAAGAGGCTTCAGCTCCTCTCAGCTTTTACATCATTAGCACTCTCAGGGCAGGCAGAGGGTCATTTCTAATTTGTGAATGCCCTTGGACCACAAGCTGGGATTTTTAATTTGTTTACCTTGCATATTAAACAGTACTTTCAAAGGTACTGTCAATAAATCCTCCATGAATAGGGATGTTCATTCCAGACTTAATCGTTACTTTAACTTTTTCGATTTGATTAGATGAGATTAAAAAAAAAATTCCTTGAGGGCAATCTCAGTCACCAAACACAGCGCCATCACTCAGATCCCCGGAGGGCTGAGGGCAAGCCTCAGGCTTTGTGACGAGGGAAGAGTATCGCTTTGCAAAGGTGAAGTCAAACTAAGCTGCTACTTCAGGTCCAGAAACTGGGTGCAGGGGTCAAGTCCTGCCTGTAGACTTTGTGCACATGCCACTTCCATGACATGCGACACCACTGCCCCATAGAAAGTCAACGAGTGCAAACAACCCTGTACTATATGTCTAACACAGCAACACAAGCAATAGGGCCTCTGTGAGCTGGGGACTGGTGCCACGGTGGTGGTGGGAGCAGCATTGCAAGAGCTCTGCATAGGGCCCTCCTGTGAAGTGACATGCTGGAGCGAAGAGTCTGTGGCCACATCAGCTTGACAGACCAGGCCCCCTGAAAAGGAGAGCGAGAGGCCAGAAGAGCCCCTTAGACAATGAATTATCTAAATCAGGCGCTAAGATGTAGCACTGATTGAAAAGCTTGTTCAAATTGCTTTCACTGTGATTCATAAACTCTTCATGCAAATTCATATGTTAGGATGAGCACAAAAATTAGAAAGCTGGAATAAGATTGCTTTAATTTAAATAAGAGACATGGTTGTGAATATTAGGCTTTTACACTGTTAGCGGTAACCCATCAGATGTTAACAAAATCTGATATGCAACAGTTTTACATATCCCCTTGTGGGAGAAAGATCAACTTGCAAACCGCTTTATAAATCAGCCACACTGTTAGAGTTAGGCTACTGTATCTAAATGGCTTTTAGATATGCTTCCTGTTTTAAGCTACCATATTTACAAATGAAAGCTTTTTCAAACCACGTCTTTTAATATAATTTGCATATTTAGTAATACATTGATTAACATTAAACACGGATTATTGCAATTTATTTCAGAAACAGATGGGATGCATTAAGTGAAAAGCCAGAGCGTTTAAACAGAGCACACTCCCAGGCTGACTTCTGATGAATGATGAATACAAAAACTTTATTAACTAACAAGAAAAAGAAAAAAGAAAGCGGAAAAGACACTTCACTCTGGCTCCTTTTCAATCGGCTCCCTCGCTTGAAAGCCTACGAAACTGCTATTTAGGAGGATTTAAATCCAATAATATCATTCAGTGATGCGCATGGGTTTATGGAAAGCTCTGGCACCGCGCAGACAAAATCCTGACCCTGGGTCTCAGCCGCAAGGAGGAAAAACCTGCCCCGGGAGCCGGAGTCCTGTCCCCCGCTTCGGGCTCGTCCCCTGGTGCCAGCAGGTGGCAGCCGCCTACAAGGCACATTTCCCCAGCGCGTTTTTGGGGGGTTTCCGCGATGACAGGGAACTTCTGGGGCTCGGGGAGAACTCTCCGTCGGGTTTCCCTCTATTCGCAATGGCCTCATAGCACTTGGTTTTCAAATGCGCTGCCTTTAGTAGGCACCTGACAGTAAGAGCACCCTACAATAGTTTGTGGAGCTCTTGTCTATGTTTGTGCATTGACAATACATACATAATTTTGACACAAAAATAAGATGTACATAACCTGTATAAAATGATCTATGAATCAGTCACATGTATGTGGATGTGTAAGGTTTTTTTAATAGCAAAATGAGCATTTAGAACAGTAATGCCATGTAAACAAGTTATTCAGGTTTACAAATATTCTCCTCTAAGAGAAACCTTTCTTTCCTAAAAACACATTGACATATCTTTTGTCTTTTATTTAGGGAATTACGTTAAAATAGTTTCAGGAAAGTGATAGGCAGTCTCATGAAAGGTAGGTCCATTGGTAGCTTCTAAAGATAACGGTTCGACACCTGGCTGAGGATGGTTACCACAGCCATGGAAATATGGTCCAGGCGGGATTACTTATGTATGTGCCCAGCTTCTTGCACTCTTTTCTTAAGGAAATGTATCCACTGCTGGGCACTGATGAACCTGTAGCCTCACCCAGTGCATTGGTTTGTATCTTATTTAAATTAGCTTTCTGTATAATTAATGATGCAGCCAATTAGGCTGTTAAATGCTGAAATACCGTAGCTAAAATAAGCTTTGACACTCAATAGATCTGTTCATGTAGATTACGTAAACGTTGTTTCTATACTAGCCATTCAGTTTATTTTTGTTTTACATATTTTATGTTTCTAACAGGAATGGTCCTTCCCAAAGCGAGAGGTGGACATCTCCAAGGGGAAGCAGTTCTACTTTCCTTCTTCTGGTCATTTTATTTCAAAAGGGGCTTCATTTTCTTCTCATGCAGTTTGCACATGAGCTTTCCAATTTTGGATAGTGAAGGAAGGGAAACCATTTTGCCTTCCCACACACCCTGTATACCACACACATAGACACGCAGGCAGCATATCTGTATTTTTTCATTTTTAGCTGCAGAACATAAGTTACTGTAGAGCTGGAGAAATAAAGACTCCATCCATCAGAGCACATAGTTCATCCTGGGGGAATGGGAAGGGCTCCCCTTAAGCAAAGCTTGATGTTAGGAACCTGGGAAAGGGAAGACTTTTTTCTCTGGAGTTAGCTTCAGGAGTTTGCTCCAAAATTTGTCTGGAGAATCCATGGAACGATGCTGGCGTTTAGCTCCCAAACCCCCAAATTTCCCCAAGCTCCCTGTGAATCCAGGGGGAACTTGCAGAAGGCCAGGGGACTCCAAACAGAAAGCTGTGTGCTCAGGTCCACTGTGGGTCAACCCTCCACCCCAGTGGTCAAGCCCTCACGAGAGGAAAGGAGACCTCAAGCTCCAGCCTGCAGGGCTGAGCAGGGAGATGGGCCAGTGGTGGCCACAGGAGAAGGAAGTATTTGTATTTTTCATTTCTGTAGCTGTTCTTGCTTCTCTGTCCCCTTCACCCTAAGGACTCCTGTAAAAGGAAATGGTTTTCAACACCACTTTCTGTGGAGGAAAGACGGAGAGCTATGTATGACCCGGTCATCTCCTGTGCAGACCCCAGTGAGAAGATGAGCCTGTACATACCCATACCAGTGTGGAGGTTTGTACGCTGTGCTGCTGGACACCTAGTTCCCCTCCTGCAACCTGGCTGAGAGAAGGCGCGTGGTTTGGTGAGTTTAGATCCTGCCATTTGATCTCTCTTCATCTTCTTTCAACTCAGGCAGTAGACTACCTTGACTGCCCTACTTAAACCTCTTAATCTCCCATCCCTCCATTTTCCCTTCATTTAGCTTTGTGCTGCTGTTACAGTATTCAACTCTGGATATTGCCTTGGGTTACAATTTTTAGGAAAGATGCTGTGCACAACTGTATCTTCACTTAAATCTCTTTCAGATTAATCAACTACTTAAGGACACTTGGGTAAGTTTCTTATCATTCAATAGAGAAAATTATTCTGAATAGGGAGCATTATTTAGGGAAAAAATGGAATATAGAGAATTAATTAATAAGCTTTTTAAAGTATACGAGCACTGAGAAATTCTTTGTTAACGTTTTGGGTTGCTGTGGCACAGAGCCAACATTTCAGTTACACTATAAAAAGCACCCAAAAATTACCAACACCTCCTTTCCCCATCTTCAAACTTTTATTAAATACTCAAAAGTATTTAAAAGGTCAGTTACCCATTTCACTGCTATCAGGGGATTACACTAACACGATGTGTTTGTCTCCTATTGTGAGTAGTGAAAATCCCCCTGTATCCAGCATGTTTTGTTTGGATTGAGATGGCATGCAGCTGATGGCTGTGACCTTCATGGTGGCTTAGATCCCTGGCTGGCACTGATTTTTGATTTAGTGCCGATCTGCTGCGCTTGTCACAGGCTGCAAGGTGCTTTCCATGCACTAATGGAACAGCTCAAGGGCAGAGGGGCCCTGTAAATGTCTATCTTTCACCAACACTGTGCTAAATAGAGAGCTGAGTTTCTACATGTGAATGACAGACCCTGAGATTATATACCGGAGTGAACTGGGAGTTCTTTCGCCTGGGCTGACGCTCGGTGGTAAATAAATGTCACTGTAAAATGGGAAGTTTTTATTATTCTGAGTGGTAATGAATATAAGTGTACTGTGTTAAAGAGAATACTTAATATTGCCTATATATCCACATCTGATGGCAGCAACTAGCCATATACAGACCACATGCCCCGAAAGCAGTTGTGTATTTCCTTCAAATCCTAGAGGATTTGCACCAGAGTTCAGTTTGACTCTGCCTGCATTAATAAGTCATTAATAAATCCTGTTCCTTAATGACATATTCAGCTGAAAATGAATTCACCCTGAGCTCTCCCTAGCAGGAAACCAGCACACAGCATTGCAATTGGCAAAGGATTCCAGGTTAACTCTTCGCTTTAGGAATGGATGAAGGGCCAATGCAACGGTGTCTACAAAGGGAAAATCTCCTATTAGGGTTGATGGAAGTTTCTTATACCTGCGAGTGCAGGGGAAGGCCATTAGGTTTGCCTCAACAGTATAGGGAGTATCACAATGCAGTTTAGTGTCATATTAATCTTATCACTCATTTTTAATAAAACAGGTCTTTCCACGATAAACATATTCCTTGCACTCAGAACATCATATTGAGCTGATTGGTAATTTCCATCTATCAGATGCCAGCTGGAATATTTGGATAACATAAGCAAGTGGGATAATAAATACACACCCTCTTAAGTATAACGGACCAGATCATACCATCAGCTTCTGCACAGAACTTATTAGTAAAATTAAAAAGAACAGGAGCTCTGCATGGGCTTGGAGAGGAATGAGGAATTCTGCTTACAAGCCAGAACCATCTCTCTCAGCTGATCGTCTCTCTCCTTATTATTGGAAAATGATCAGTTTATTAACTACTTAACGTTTTTTTTTAAGTTGTTGGTTTAATGATTAGGGTTGCCATCACTAATTTATAAGGTGGGAGAGGAAAAGAAAGATACCGTTGCCTCCTCATTCTGCTTCTTGACAGCTAAGTGTGTTCTCAAGGCTACTCAAAACTGTATTTTGCTGCCCATTGCCCCATGGAGAAGCGAGAGTTAATTGAGACCTGGGAGCCCTCTGGCCATGGGATGATGCTCAGCACCAGCTTTGCTGATTTCAGGGACACAAACAGGTCATAGTAAAAGGAAATTACCCCTTTTTCAAATCAGTTTACCTGCTTATGGGAAAAAAAAAAAGGGAAAAAAAAAAAGCCTTCTGAAATTGAATTAAGATATTGCAAGTACATGAATTATGAAATCAATTCCGGAAATTTTATGGGGAAGGTAGAGGGAGTAACATCCATTATGGAATTTTGTAATATAGGGGTTTAGAGAAATTTTCCCCAAGCCCTTTTGTTTCCAGCAATAATGAGTACCCTATGAGTTTTGCCTATAGGAAAAGACCTACAGGAGAGAACCCGTAGTCCTCTCAGTCAGTCCATGAAAGTGTTTTCACTGGTTTTGACAGAGGCCAAGCGGGATCAGGGTTTAGGCTATGGAGCCTCAGTTTCTTCATCTGTGACAGAGGAGAAGTGCTTTTCCTAAGGGTGTTGTTGGACTAATTAATTACTATTACCAGACTACAACAAGAGTCTTACATGGAAGAGAGAGACAGGAAAAGAGAGAGAGATCAATCCCACCTGGGGCTGAGCTCTCTGCTCAGCTTCAGCTTGAGCCTTGGCTCAGAGGAACATGATTTGGAGGGATGAGGGTGGCACAGTACAGCTTCAGGCTGTGGAGAACCAGGGTTTCCCTCCCACACCTGCTGCTGCCTGGGGTTCATTCAATCATTGTGGTTGTTTGGAAGACCTTGAAGAGGGACACCTGGAGCTGTCAAATCATACACCGCCCAGAGCTGCCAGGCTGGCACCCTACCTACATCCAGATTGCGGCTGGGCACTCAGCTCCCTCCACCACCCGTAAGGGAACCAGCGTCTGGCAGCCCTATACCACAGAAAGTCTGAACTCCTCCTCTCCACTTGAACTCAGACACCAAAAGAAGTTCAACACCTCACAGTCCTGGCTGCCATGATGAGAGGGCTTTGTGGTTTTGGGATGCAATTCAAGTCCAGCAAAGGGCACTGTACTGCACCAAAGCTCTGACCCACTTCCAACATGCTTCAGGCTGAAGATATGAGGGCACCTCCCCTGCCCTGGCACCTTGTCCTGTGGCTGTCCCCGTGGGTCTGGGACCCCCAGATGTCCAAACTTCTGGCCATGTCTATTTGAAAGGTGCTGGGTGGAGGCTGGCCCTGATGGTGAAACTGGGATCCTGGAAATAACTGCTGTGAGAAAGGCTTGGATATCAATAGTCAAGACTTGATGTGGAATATCATAGCAGCTGTCTGGGTACTGGGAGACTGCAGGCAGGCATGCTTATTGGTGGTCATACTTAAAAGACAATATACCTTTTGCTCTGGTGTGAATATGATGCTTTTACACAAATTAGCTTCTCTGGATACTCTTATCTATTCCATAGCATGGGACTAAGTTAGGGGGGAAACAAAAAATGGCCCAGTTCACCTCTTAATTTCTTCTTATGATATAAGAAGAAATCAAATCTAGAGAGTAAATTTTATTTGCCCCAGCCACAATTAAACTATCACTGGAAATTCAAGACATATATGGACAGCACATGAGAACATGGATTTACCTAACATATAGATGAAATTGTCTGAGCATGCTTCATCTTTACATTAATTTTTCCCCTGTAAAGCTGCCAAGGTCAGTGAGACCTTGATTCATCTGCTGCCTAAGTGCTGGTTGCTTAAGCCAGAGCTGCCATGGGACAAGTCTCTTGAAACATTCCTACCTCCCAAATTTGTGAATCAGTGGAGAACCTCACAGATGTGTGTCAGATCCTTTCGCAGCCCTTCTTATCCCCTACTGCCATTTAGGTTGTTTAAAGCAGCATATTTCCATGTGTTCCTCTGAACATACCTTCCCCCTGGGAAGAGAAAACAAAGCATTAGCTAAAAATTTGCTTTGCAAAACTCACTGGAAATGTTCATCGCACTCTTTTTTGTTCATCTGAAGAGCAATATGTACAGTGTTTACTACATGGGAACCATAAATCCCTGCAGCTGATCCAGTCTGCAGAAGTGTCAATAGATAGATAATGCAGTCATCACATCCAATGAAAGACCTTATTTCTTAAAATACTTTTGCAGTTGGCTTTTTTAATTTTTTAACTGAGGCTTATATGCCAAGCGAAGTCTAACATAAGATCAAACTCTATGGGAGTCTCTGGGATCGGGGTCTGAGCTGGCTTTTTGCGTGTGTGAGGCTGAACGCTCAAGTCACTGAAATGGCTGGAGAGTCCCAAAGTGAAGGATATTAAAACCTAATTTTCAGTCTTAATTTTAGAAAAAGCTGCTTCAGTGTTACGTGGTACAGAGATATCTCATTAGCTCTTACCAGATCCCTGCCTTTGGAGGGCTCTTTCACTGTGCTAATGGCACTTTGACATTTTGTGGATTACTCTTTCAGGTTCCATAATCAATTTAACATTAACATTCATGTAAACTATTAATGAAATAATATTAAAAAAGAAAAATGTTCCTACAATACTGCAACATTTTAATGCCTCATTAAAATCATTAGTAATGCTAATATTAAAGAACTTACTTCATCTTTCAGAGAACCCCAAAATAAATCATAATCAAATGTTTGTTAACGTACAGGCAGAGAAATAATTTATACATTGCTGGCATATAGGCATCACGTACGCTAAAGATGACACCGTAAGGTCATATTATTAAGCACTTGCAACTAGTTCTGGCTCTGGAAACTCATTGTACACAGTATTATTTTATAATTATCATTAAACATACTGAATATTGTTTGTGTTTTTTATTTATGAGAAAAATATATAGTGTGCATCTCAGCCAGCCAGTGCTTTCATGGAATTCAAGTTGCAAACAATGACATGCTTCACTGACCTCAATGACTTACAAAAGCCATTTATATTCAGTACTCTCATTTACGCTATCTTTAAAAATGAGTAAGAGACATATATTAATAGCAAGAAACTGGGAGAATGATTGCATCACTACCCATCTCCAGACTTATTGCAACACTTCATTCTCCATCAGTTCAACTGGCATGGGAATGTAAATGTCGTATATAATAGTTATATAAAATTTTACTACATGCGTAAGGGAAGGTCTGTGGTCCCCCGCTTTGTTGGCAACTTTTGCACCCCATCCTGAAGAGCTGTAGCCACAGGAGTAGCCTTTACTCAGTGACTTGTAAGCGTGAATCCCAGAGTGGAATCCCGATTTGGGACAGGCCAGGGCTTTAGCCATGTAACAGTGACTTCCTTAATGGTGGGCTGGAAGGAAAGCTGGTGCTGGGTGGGTTCAGCACCATTTCACACCAGCACCCTCTGACCATAAGATCTAGAGAAGCGATAAGGCAGGTGCTAGAGCCGAGCTGGAAAGCTTTCCCAAATGGGTGTATCACTTGGTTTAAACCAATGCGGACACCCAGTTACACCCATGTGCTACCCACTCCCAGACTAGCAGTCATGCGATATCAAGTGGCAGACAGGTGGGCAACTGCCCATCCAAATCCACGGCAGCAAGGAACCAGAGAGAGAAACTTGGCAGCCCTTCCCTGAGTGCCGCACCCTGCCAACTAGCTTAGTAGTCCATGTGCCAGGATCTGGCCTTCTGGCCTTTTTCGGGGTGAGCCTGCAGGTACAATCTGCCTCTGTCCCCAGGGGTGAGCCCCCCAGCACAGGCTCGGCCATGCAAGGCTGCTCCGGGGGCAGTCATAGCTTTCCCTGCCATGAATTCAGGAGAGCCAAGGTCACTGCCTTAGGCTGGGTTCAAGCTGACTTCTGCCGCACACCAAGGAAAAGCGAGGTTGGCTGGGACGCTCCCTGTGTTAAGCTACAGCATGCAGCCCACCCCTCGATCTGGAGAAAAACATGCTCAATTTTAAAAATTGCCTCCTCACTGTTAGGGTCTGCTGGTCGTTCTGCTGGATATTTGGGACCAGATCCACCAGATTAAAGAGGAGCTTTGGTCATAACTTCCAAAAACGAGATATCTGACCTTTCCCAGGCAGTCCCCCAACCCACTCACTGAACGCCACCCTCCTTCACAGCAAAGGCAGCTTGCACGTCCTCCAGTTATTTTGAGCGCTGCCTGACCCAAGCCCTTGTGGCTGAACAGGAACAGCCCTTGTTGCTTGAGGAAGCTCAGCAAATAAATCCAGCAGCATAGCCCTGTGAATTCAAAATCAGAGGGTTGATTCTGGCATGGTTTGCGTTTTCTGTTTTAATTTGTCATTTGGTTTAGATGAAAGGTTAATTGCGTTTTCTCCTAATATATTTAATACATTGTGGTAACAAGCAAGCTCTAGAAATGATAAAGTCATTTGTTAAAAAACTCAGCTACATCATCTTTAGCCATTCGTGTTCCCTTCAGAGAGAAAATTAATTGTTCCAATCTAGTAAGCTACAAAAGAAATACAGCCGACAAAGGGTGAAATATGAACATCAATGGTAAGTTTCGAATTTACCCTATTTATTTTGAATGTAAGATCTCATGACCCACTAAAATTCAGTTCACAGTGTTTTATGAAAAATAATGGCTGAAATTGAATGTCTTAATTTACATTTAATGCAATTAAGAATGGTTTAAATTATGACTGATGAACAGCACACACAGATGTCAGTCAGTTTCATCAGAATAAATTGAAGTCAGTGTCAATGAATGCTCCACTGATAAATCCCACTTTACATAAAATTAATAAAAATAAGGAAATATAATCCTTAGCTAATTGCAAAATGTTCTGGAATTCCCCTGAATTTTGGAGGGGGGAGGAAAAAAAGTGTAACTAGAGAAAGCCACAAAGTAGCATATGAAGGGTGATTTATTTTCAAAGATGCCCTGTGTGAAACTGTGAAATGGTCTGAAAGTTTACTACAAAGGGTATTTCTGTGCAGAAATACCTTGCTTTACTGAAACGAGTCATGGCAGGGCGAGGAAGATGCCTGTAGCGTGCAGCTGAGCGTGATGGCAGAGTGCTGCGCTCCTCGCAGCTTCCCGGGAAGGGAGGTGTGCTCTGCCTTCAAGCAAGGCACAGTGTCTGAACGGGCATTTTCCCTACTTTTGCACCTTACTGGGGACGTGACTTAGCTTTGCCAAACCTAGCGCCAGCAAGAATTAGCCCAGGGTTTTCAACTCATGCAGCAAACATGATGCAAGTATCATTTAGTGCTCTCACATGTAAACAATGTCAACTCCTCCACACGGATATCATCTTTCAGTTCTCTCTCCTGGCACAGCATGATCATGGCTCGTTACTGGTCTCCCTAAGCAATTCCACAGTATGGAGGATAATTTTTCAAAAAGTAATACAAATACATGCTGATTTACAGAATGGGTTTGAGCTTTTGAGCAAGTGTACACTGGAATTTCAACAAACATTTGATAACTTTTTCATGCTAGAACGTGAGGGCAGCTTTCATTCTGCATTCTGCATAGAGAAGGTGGTGTTGCTTTCTAAAAGAATATAAAACATATGAACCATTTTTCAGTCTGTCTTCCAGGAGTAAACATCAAACAACGGGAGCCCTGAAAGCTCAATATTTGGTTTACAAAGTAATTATGGTGTGGTCCTGCAATCCTAGTGCAAGAGAAAAAGAGAAATCCAACAAACATTGAAGTCAGTAGGCTTTTGAGCATTTCTTTCTCTGTTAGGACTGCAGAGGCTGATTTTAATAACTCTAAATTCTCAGGGGAAACAAAAATTATTTCTGTAGAAGACCAGGGAAATTCAGGAAAGCATTTGGCTTCCTTAGCGCAAAAGCCTACAAGTGCTCATGACAATCACAAGCACCAGGAATGTTCTGGAGGACAAGCTTGTCTGAAACACATGAGCTGTTCTCTGTGATTTGAAAGTTATGCATAAACACTTTCCTGGGTAGAGATCATGGGTTACTGACCATTTTTTAGTGTATACATAAAGACAAATGTCTCTGAGATACCCCATCTTCACATCAAGATATTTTTGGCCAAGATGCAGTTGTTCTTTTGTGTGAGGGAAACCATAATCTTCTAAGAACAAGACACCACATCTTCTAAAATGTATGCAAAGGCAATTTATGATGCTAGTATAACTAAACCTCCCAATAATATTTTGCAGTTAGAACCTTTTCTTTTCACAGGGCGATTTTAGAACAGGTGGCAACAGCCCAAGTTTAAATTGGCACTTAAATGCACACGGTATATATTTTGCATAGGTAGATAATTACTCTTTACCTCTTTCAGGATATGCCTATTTTCCCTTGCATGTCTGTTCTGTGATATCAGATTTATCAGGATGCCTTAATTGTGTATTCTCTCTGTGTGTGGGTATTCATTGTCTGTATGTTAAAGAGTTGAGTGTCCTACCTGTCCTTATACAATATGGCCACTGGGCCAATCTGTGCCCTAGATAGGTCAATTGAAATACGTACTATCCCAGGGGAACTGGAATGATTTATGCAGCCCTTTTCTGGTGCCCAAAAGCAAAGGGGTACAAGTTTAGGCCACCACAGTGCCATGTAGTTCTGTTTGCACTTTCTTTCCATGTGAAATGTTTGCCTGCCATGCTGAGCTCACACTGCTGGGCTTGCGTTTCCATAGCCCCATGCAAAACAAGCTGCCCACCCAAGACACCCTTGGGAAGGACCTGCCACCAACAGACGCAGGCCACCGCCACTCCCCCTTCAAGCCAGTGGGAGCTGTGGGTGCTCCACACTTGTTTTTAGCAGTGTCTCTCACTCCACGCGTGGAGCATACAGTGTCAAACACAACTCATTTAATTCTTGCCAAGGACTGCAAAAGTACCAGATTAAGCACTTACCTAGGGCCAAATTCTCAAAACGGAGGTGCCCAAGACTGCAAATCAAAAATTGAGGTATGTTCAAAAGTGCACTCAGAATTGCATGCAGTATTAGTACAATGTGTCTTTGCTATGCCCTTATTATCCTGTAGATATATAGTGTAATTTATGCTAATAGACTGACTCCCAAATTTACCCTTGCTGTGCTAGTTACTTTTCTAGAAAGTACAAATGGCACATTGTTAGCAAAGAACCAGAAAAAACTGGAAATAGAGGGTGGGGGGAGCAGCCCCCAGTTATCCAGTCCAGCCTCTGGTGCGCAGAAAAGTGCCTTATATTTTATTCTCCTTATATTTTCTAATGCTTTTCCAATTTAGTTTTAAATGCATAGGGCTTCGTGTGATGGGGCTTCTCTGCTTCCCATGAGAAATTGCTCCAGAGCTGTATTATATATTTTGCTGTCAGGAAGCTTTTCTTGATTCTTAACCTAAATTTTTCCTTTGTTAACTTCATCCTATTACTCCTACTTATATCTCCTTTGTCAGCCTAAATAACTTTCCCACCCTCATTTGATAGCTGCACCCTTCAAACATTTGTAGCATGCCATCCTGTCCTCCCCACTTAGTCAAGCTACACATATTTGGGGGTTTTTAACCCTTTTTTACCAGTCATCCTTTCCATTCCCTTACTCACATTTGTTGCTGTTCTCCACACAGTTTGCTCTTTTGTTCAGACCAGAAAGCAAATGATATTCCATACGCATGTTTCTCTTGAAAATAAATGCTATGCATTTGCCTGCTTGCCTCCTGTGTCCACAGATTTTTCCCTGTGCAAGCTGAACATATAGAGGGAAGCACAAATGAAGGAGGCAGGATTTGCATAGGCACAGGGACTGTGTTGGAGTGACACAGAATGCTAATAAAATCAGTTTAAGGGGTTTTTTATGTACATTTTTTTTTCCATTTGACTTTAAGAGATCATCACTCAATGTTATTTCTTAAACTGAAGAATCTAAGGCGAATGCTTTCACTTGATTTTAAAGACATTGAATTTTTTCTGCTGGTATAAATAGTATGGACACAGTAAAAGTACTTGAGAGAGCCTAATGAACCATTTCTTACACCCCATTACCTTTAGTCTGATATGACTGAGAGTACGGGCACTAATTATCCTCTCTTTCACAGGCACCGACATAGATCTACAGTAGGTCTTAAAACACAATATTCCATACAACTCTTAGCAGTTCCTCATGTAATACATTTCTGTATTTTTTTCTAATCGAAATTTAAATTAGAGGCATGCCACTTCCCATCTACCTGCCACTTATATATGTTTTATGAACAATTCTTTAAGATGATTTCCTACCAAAAAAGTGCAGGTAGCACACGGCCAGTCACAAGGCGAGTCCTAAAAAATTAAAGGATTTTTCTTGAAAGGAGTGAGACAACCATACTGCTCTAATGACAGGGCAGCTCTGCACAGTGGAGACTTGCAGAGGAAGGCTGCCAGTCCAGGGAATCAAGGGACTGTGAGACAAGCACAAGATCAGAGCTCATCTCCCCTGGGTCCCTCAGAGAATGGAAAATTGCTTTTACTAGTTTGGCTCTGTCTTCTGTACAAGAACAGAGCGAGGAGCAGGGCTGATCTAGGGGGGCAGGAAATCATGCATCACTCCGCACTGTTTTGCATTTTGCAGAAAGACTCGCCAGGATAATGCGGGTGCATCAGGTGATGCGAACACCCTGCCGTTACTGGGGGCTACACTTTTGTGAATTACTTGTTCTCCAGTTGGACTTCCCAGGCTCAGCTCATCTGAGCAAGCCTGCCAGCACACTCCAAATCCTACTCTAGTCAATTCACCTGGAATGCAAAGTGTAAGGCGCCAACACCTCACTGCCCTGAGGTAAATGCTGCTCCCAACTGGAGTGCTGATTTGTGTGACTGTAGCTGAGCTTGAATCTTTATCTCACGTCAGACAGAAGATGAAGTTTTCTGCTGGTTAACGAGGAAACACTTGGAAACATATGAGCTGCATATTGGGATGCAGATGGTTCTATAAGACAGTACATACATTTATAAAGGAGACATGTAAGGTCATTGGGAACCATCTGCTTTAAATATTTAAATGTCCTTACACTAAATATATGAGCAGTTTTGCCCTGGATTTGTAATATTAGCCATCTACCATTTTTTTATTATGGTAAAACAAAAGAAAAATGGGAAGGTGGGAGACAAGGCATGGCAATCAGTTTACAATATCTGGGCCATACACGGCTAGCTCAGAAGCAACTCAACCTGTCCAGGAGCAGTTTACACTCTTTGCAGTGGCTCACCCTCATGTCCTGGAGTCCTATGCCGTGAACACAATGCCACTCTGACCCGGGAGGAGGGCAGGCAATAGGCAATCTAGATAACAGGAAATATCGATGGTCCTCCTCCTTCTTTTATAGGGTGATTCTGTAGAGGGCAGTTTTGGCATGATTTGTCTCATCCAAATAGCAAGATTTCTGAAGCTACTTTTGTTGCGCTAGTTGGTAGTCTAACACAAATGAGCATTGGGGAGGTATTGCTCCGGAAACCATCACCTGTCCTCACTCTAAGTGGATTTCTCCAAGTAGATGAGTTCCCACTTTCTTTTGGTAACAGTCCTAAATAAACCCACTGTCTCCCCCTCTCTGCATTGTACTCCTTACGTGCTTTGAGAGCGCTATCCTTGCAGGCAATCACACTGGCACTCAAAGAAAGCCACTTATCTGCAATTTGCAAATGCAAAATATCAAAGTTGAATAATGGTAATGAAGGGTGTGACAGTGTGCTCTCCTTCCCCAGACACCAACCTGAACTTTATCTCCTGTAACCCTGCCCAAGTGATAACCACCCATGTGCATGTAGTCATGATGGCTGCACCAAGCTCAACGTGGTTTTGGTGAGACAGGTAACAACACGATAGCCAAGAGCTAATTTGAGCAATATTGGTACTGTGGTCAATATGCAAATATGACTATAGGTCAATCATCTTACCCCCATAAATGGTGAACAGCCCAAGAGCCCTTTGAGCTCTCCTGCATGGCAGCAGGCTGCACACCAGCATCTCCCCTTGAGCAGGGACGCCTGCTCAAGGTTTACTTCTCGAGATTTAGAGATTCCTTGCCGCAACAGATGCTTGGTAACTGACTAAACTTTGAAATCTTAGCTAAGTGATATAAAGAATTGATTGCGCATAAATAATCCTTTAGACATAAACCGCTGACCAAGTCTGAGACTAGGATTGGATCCAGCTGCACTGAAGCTCCTCTCTGAGAAGGAGTTTAGAAAGCAAGGGGGTCCTTTCTGAACCTCATGACTCAACGGGAGAGTCTCCCTGACAGTTCTGTCTGAATGTCCTGGTTTGGGGTAGAGAAGAGACAACTTTCTGTTCAGTGAGAGAGGCTCTTGCTTATACTTGTTGCTGTGGCAATCAGGGTGTAGGGTCCCAGTCCAATTGGTCCAGGAAAGGTTCAGAATGGTTCTGTGGATGCAATTAATGCAATTGAGACACAAATGAGGTCAAATGCTGTTTGCTGTAGCTTTACTATTGTTACCTTAAAATAATGCTAAATGGTGATAGAGAAAAGGCAGAGGTATAGAAAAGAAGAAAAAGAGAAGCAGTGTTACAAAGTAATGCCAGAAAATGTCACCACCAGAAGGTCTGCCTCAGTCCACGCCACGCAATGACTTGAAGGTCCTCTGGAGTCAACAGCATCCTGTTGATCTGTGATTCTCAGGTCTCTCGAATCGTAACGATGGTGAGGGTCAATGGTTGTGAGGGTTCCATTGGCAGAGGGGGGCAACGGTAATTTATAGTCCCTGTTGACTCAGAGTTTGACCAATCAGCATGACAGTTATCTGTGCTCGTCCAATTATTGTCCGACACAGTTGCTGTGTGAGCCCCCCTTGCCTGTAGTAGTTTTGTTTTTTTCTAAACTCATAACTCTCTTTATCTCTCTT